>CM069081.1:11023526-11166026 GCA_035578085.1 Solanum pinnatisectum | reverse complement strand
GAATATGGAGGCGAATACCTATATTCCACTAATAATGAACATGCAGGTAAATACCTATGATTCATTGATTTGCATGACTTTTGTAGACTCCCCTTGTCCTTCATGATGAACTAAACATATATTCCTTGAGGTGACTCCCCTTGCATTTGTGAACATGAGCATGATTAGTTTGGATTGTAGATTTAGATGCCCTCCAATACATGCATGACTAAGAGGTGATTACCCTTGTCTTTATGATACTAAGAGATGATAAACATGAATGATGAACCTAGAGTGTATAACTTAACATGGGTAGGATTATGGGATCTTTTTCATGCATGGCACAAGCTTGCCTTAAGGTGACTCATGAGGTGTTTCTCTTATATAATGTATGCTTAGACAGGATTGTGCTATAGTTGCCTTCCTTGACATGATATGATTGACTAAAGGTGATAGTTCCCTTGTCTACATGAAGTAAGCTAATAATGAGACCAAAGTAGGGTAAATGTGACTATGATGACTTCAAGGTTATGCTTAGTGTGAAGGGTAGTATGGGATGCCTTTCATGCATTGCACAAGTGTGCTTTGAGGTTACTTAGGAGTATGGTTCCCTTATGGTAGAGAAGCTTAAGAATTGACCGTGTATATAGACTATGATTAAGATGACCAAAAAGGTGGTACTTTGCTTGGGTGGTATTATGAGATGCTATTCATACATTGCACAAGTATGCTTTTAGGTTACTTGAGAATAGTCCTATTATGGTATAGATGACTAAGAGTCAAATAATGCTTATATGATGCTTATGTTCGAGACTTTGCTTATTATGATAATATTGTCTCTTATTCTTATAGTTTATGTTGCATGAAGTAATTCATATGATTTTGGATTATGTCTTATATTGACTAACCCTTGTCTTATGCTCTTATGGTATTATGCTAGCTAACATATATAGTACATTTTGTGCTAGTGCATACTTTGCCTACATTCTAATCAAAAGTAGGGTTTCGGAGATTGAGTTCCATTCTTGAAGATAGGTTTCTAAGGAGCAAAGGAGTTGAAGAATTGGTAAGTCCTCATAGCTTCGAGGACAAACCCACTAGTTCCTTTATGTATTTTATTTTCATGTTGAGACTATTGTATGGAATGTGTCCCAAGAGTTTCATTCTAAAAGTTGTATTAGATGTTTTGAGACAAAGTATAGAAAGACTTCCGCTTGCTTTTATAAAATTGACTTCGATTGTAAAAAGTTTTAAATTTTCCGTACTTCTCTATTATCTTATATTATGATATGCTAAGGGCTTGTATGAGACCCCTTCGAGGTCAAGTATGTCATGTTACTTCTAGGGGGTACCCCTGGGTCGTAACAAATAATTGAAAAGAAGCCCTAAACTCCGCATTAGAAGCTTGTTAGGCCAAAGGATAGAATGGAACTTGAGGAGCTTGGGGAGGAGCTTCTTGTTCTGCATTCTCCCTCGCATTCCATTAGTTCAAGCTTATGTTTATGCTTTAAAATTCCCCTTAAATGATTGTACGTTCCATGTACTAATCCATTTGTCCTGCATCATTTCATGATGCAGATACAGGTACTTAAGATCATCAACAGGCATTTCATTGAGGTCATGTAATATTCCAATCAGCTTTGGTGAGCCATATTATATTGCGGAGGAGTTCACCTTTATCTTACAGTTAGTAGTATTGAGATGTCGTGGGTCTTGTCCCAATATCCTTCTGTATTAGTAGAGGCTTTATAGATAGACAGAGTTAAGGAGTTTTTGTATTTACTTTTATTTTGAGGATTGTACAGACGTTTAAAAAGGTTGAGTATTTGAGTTTATTGAATTTATTTCAATTTTAAGCTTTTGTATATTGAGTTAATCTTCCGCTTGTAGCCACCTGGGATGAGGGTTTTCTTGGGGACCAACAATGGTTCTCGAGTGCCAGCCACGTCTAGGCTGTAGGCTTGGTTCGTGACAATTACCCACTCCAATTAATCTCTTTCGAGCATCAACCAGAGATTGTAAGTAGGAATTATGTTTGCAACCTTAAGCCTTAAGTTAAACCCATGATAATTAGACTAAATACATACATGAATAGCAACTAAACAGAGAGCAATACCCACTACATTAAATTAAAACCCAACCCCATTAGAGTACCCCAAGATCTTGGGGTTTTATCCACCCATCACAAAAAGTAAATAAAGTATACCTTCAATGAAAGTTGTCATGGGTAACTTGAAATCAAGAAATTAAGAGTAAACTCACTTTGGATTTAACTTCAAATTATTGAATTCATGATCCAAATTGTAAATGTCAAGACCCAGGGGTACCCCCTAGATGTAACATGGCGTATAGAACCCCGAAGGAATCCATACAAGACACTTAGCTCTCATAACATAAGAAATAGAAAAATAAGAGTAAAACAATAGTCCAAGTCAAAAACATTTTATAAAACGAAAAACGGAAGCCTAAACTCTTGTCTCATTATAGTTATCTAATACAATAGAATGAAATTGGGCCTAGCCCATACATCATGTCCAAAAGAGAAATACATAAAAGAAACTAAACAATAAGAGTCCGTCCTCGAAGCATGAGGACTCACCAAAGCTTGGGAATCAATCAAATCACCAACTAGCCACGAAACTAACCACCCTGAATATCAGACCCTACAGTTAGGGAAAATGTAGGCAAGAGTATGCATTAGTACAAAACAATGTACCAAGTATGATAGTCATGTATAAAACATTTAAAACAAGCTAAAAGGCACATTTCATATCATGACATGCAATTGACCACGTTAAACAAGATATAAAAGAGTTATAAAACATAAGTCATAAATCATGGTTAATGCAAGCTAAATTCTTCTTTAAAATCTTTGAACTCATATGTGATACTTCTTGAAGTAACCTTAGTTCATTAATACTTGTTGGGAATTAGCCTTAACCAATATTGAGACCATGTAAGTTATAACATGATCCCTCGATGTCTCTGACACTGAAAAGGGTTGTTCTACTTGCCGAAGGTAGAACCTCAACTTCTTGCTTAAGTGGATCCACTAGCTAATCAACCTATGGGGGCACATAGTTATAGGATGAGGAGATTGCTTCTACAAACCCGGCCTCTACTACGGGAGAGTTTCCATCTCATAAGATTGCTTTGGAAATGCGACCTTTACTACGGAAGAGCTTCCATCTCATATTATATAACCACTCAGTGCTAAGAATAAATCCCACAGAATAGTTATTAAGTCTTGACTTATCTCATAATCCTTGGAAAGGTGCCCTTGGACAACCAACCAAGCTAGTTTCATTAAGATAGCTCCTTGTCTTTGATTCAATTAGGTGAGAAAGCCTTCCAACCTTAGAATCCTTTCTATGTGAGAAAACTTTTCACATCATGCTAGTTATGTGTTTATGAGAATGTCCTTTCAACAACACAACAACAACATCATTACTGGTACTTTACTCTCAAAGCACCCTTAAAACATTTGCATAGATTTCATAAAACAATGCACAAGTCCATAATTCACCTCTTGAGGTCAAAATGCACTTTCAATCATCAATACTTAGAAAACATAGGTTAGATATGCATTTCATCATAAATATATGTAAAGCATGCAATACATGCTTAATTTCATAAAACTCTTCCTTAAAGATCAAAATCCCACATCATATGATTTATAACTTGAAACATGGGGATCACACAGGTTCATGGGGGGAAATCATTATAAAATCATCAAGTATCATCAATTCATGCATAAGAGATCATAATTCAATCATTTAAATTAATAATAAAGAGAACCCATGATAATTGAAGAAAACTCTAACTTAATTGGGGAATTCTAATCTTTGAAATTGAGGAATTTAGGAACTCCATAGATGAAAGGAATCTGTGGATGCAAACTATCGTACATTGAATCCAATTGCTAGCCATCAATGGATGAATTAGCTTGAAACCCTAGATTAATCCTTCTTCGTCTTCTTCAAGTTTCTAGAGAGAGAATATTTGGAGAGGAATTTAGTTTACTTTTTTGTGAAATTGGAAGAATGAAGTAAATGGGTTAATTTGGGTGTTGAAAAAGCTTATATAGGGGTCTTAGTCAAGGGTAAAATGACGTAGTTTTTGGAACTAATTAATTATGAAAAGACCCAACTGCCTTTGGAAATAACTGACAGCAGTGACCCACGAGATCCCCACCGACGGACCATGAATGGACCAACGGTTCATTTTATACACTCGTGGTTGGTAGTCAGAGAGTTTTGCCTGGACCCACGGCTCCTAGACCACGGACCGCGGACCCACCTATGATCTGTAGGTCCAGTCGTGGTCCATGCCCTGGTGAACCTCTGAGGGACCAATCCACAGATCCACCCACCTACGCTCTCTGGCCCACACCATGGGCCATGGTTAGCCCCTCGTGGATGGCACCTGGAAAGTCTGAATTTTTCTAGGCTTCCCTATTTCGAATCTGGGGTGTTACAATATCTCCCCTTTGGGACCATTTATCCTCGAATGAGATTTTAAACTGGTTCTAGAAGAGTAGGAGCGGAACTAACAACCCAACCTACAATGCAATGAATACAACCAAGGAAGAACTATCGACTCCAAGCTAGGATGTTGTCAAAACATCATAAGAGGGGTGAAACTAACTCTATCATTCCATCATGCATGAATGCACATAAATAAAGAGGAAACATCAACTCCAAGCTAATCATACTCAAATGCATCATAAGGAAGTAGGAACTACATCTAGCAACCCAATATACATGAAATTTCAAAATTTCTCATGTTCAAGGAGGAACAACCTTCTCCAAGATAAAAGCATGCTCAACACCATCTCATGGAGCCCATATGCAATTTACTTTTTAAAAAAATCATAGCTAAAGCATGTTCATCAATTGATCTCATAAAGTCTATAGGAAACTCATACTCAATGAATAACATAAGGAAAATTAATCATATAAACTTATTTTCTTTCAAAACACAAGTTTTCATGAACATATATCACATAATAAAATCATAGAAATGCATAAAAACACATGACTCCCAAAACAAGGAAAATCCAAGAGGAACTCATTGCCTTAAGCTAGAATAGGAGTAGAAGGAAAGAGATAAGGATATCGGGACATCATATCGGCCTCGGCCTCCCAAGTATCACACTCAACAAACTGATTCCTCCACAAAACCTTCACGAAAGAAATTTCCTTATTTCTTAACTTTATGACATGCCGGTCTAGAATCTCTACTGGAACTTCCTCATAAGAGAGACTTTCAGCAACACTAACCCTTCTTGGGAAACAATGGATGTCGGATCTCCAACACACTTCTTAAGCATAGAGACATGGAATACGGGATGCACTGATTCCAACTCATTTGGCAAATCTAACTCATAGGAAACCTTACCAACATGCCTCAAAATTTTATATGGGCCTACATACCAGGGACTAAGCTTCCACTTATTGCAAAACCTCATCACACCCTTCATAGGTGAGATTTTCAAGTAAACACAATCGTTAACATCAAACTCTAGATCCCTTCTTCTCATATCGGCATATGACTTTTATCTACTTTGAGTCATTTTCAGTTTTTTCCTTATAAGCCAAACTTTCTCCATGGCTTCTTATACCAATTTGGGACCTATAAGAGCAACTTCACCCACTTCAAACTAACCTACGAGTGATCTACACCTCCTACCATATAGGGCTTCAAATGGAGCCATATCGATACTCGAGTGATAGCTATTATTGTAAGCAAACTCAATCAATGGCAAATGGTCATCTCAATTACACTTAAAATTAATCACATAAGCCCTTAACATATCTTCCAAAGTTTGGAATCATACGCACCACTAGCCACTTGGTTTGGGGATGAAAAGTCGTGCTAAGCTTAACCTTAGTGCCAAGCCCTTTCTGGAATGACTTCCAAAACTGAGAAGTTAATTGGGCATCAAGATCAGAAATAATGGACAAGGGCACTCCATGCAACCTTACCATTTCTCTCAAATACAACTTGGCATAGTCCTCCGCTGAATAGGAAACCTTGATGGGAAGGAAATAAGTCAACTTCGTCATCCGATCTTCTATCACCCAAATAGATTCATGTTGTTGCCGAGTGCGGGCAAACCAACAATAAAGTCCATACTCAAGTCCTCCCACTTCCAAGTAGGAATGTTAATATCTTAGGTCAGACCTCTCAATTTCTGATGCCCAACCTTCACTTCTTTGCAATTTAGACACTTAGCAACAAATCCCACAATATCCTTCTTCATCCCATTCGACCAATAGACCTCCCATAAGTCACGTTACATCTTGGTTGCTCCTACGTGAATAGAATACCGCAAACTATGGGCTTCTGCTAGAATCTATTCCCTCAAGTCATCTATATTTGGAACACATAATCGACTTTGGTATTTAAGTATCCCATCTCCCCCTTAGGAGAAAGCCTCAACGGATTTGTTGAGCACCGCCTCTTTCAATTCTACGAAAATTGGATCAAGACCTTGTTTGGCTTTCACATCCGCCATGAAAGTCGATTCGGAACCATTGTGAACCACAACACCACCTTTGGTAGAATCCGCTAGTTGAACACCTATCGATCCAATCTATGAACATTTCGTACTAACTCTTTCTTTTCTTCTTCAATATGAGCAACACTACCCATGGACAACCGACTAAGAGCATCCGCTACCATATTAGCTTTACCCGAGTGATAAAGGAAACTCATGTCATAATCCATTAATAACTCAAGCCACCTTCTTTGGCAAAGATTTAAATCCTTTTGATTAAACACATATTGCAAACTTTTGTAGTCGGTAAAAATATCTACATGAACTCCATACAAATAGTGCCTCCAAATCTTTAGAGAAAAAATGACCGCCGCTAACTCAAGGTCGTGTGTAGGATAATTCTTCTTATGGATTTTAAGTTGCCTTGAGGCATAGGCAATAACCTTCCCATTTTGCATAAGCACACAGCCTAGCCCAATTTTGAGGCATCACAATAAACCACAAACCATATGTTCCTTACAGTAAGATCAAAACCAGAGCGAAAGTTAGTCTATCTTTAACCTCTTGGATACACTTTTCACATGCTTCGGACAACACAAACTTAGCCTTTTTTGAGTCAAAGCTGTCAAATGAGAGGCAATTGAAGAGAAACCCTCAATAAACCTTCTATAGTAACCGGCTAAACCTAAGAAACTTCTAATATTTGAAGGAGATAGAGGTCTAGGCCAACTCTTGACCACATCCGCCTTCTTAGGATCTACCTCAATACCCTTACTCGAAACAATTTGACCAAGAAAAGCTACAAACTTTAACCAAAATTCACACTTGCTAAACCTTGCAAAAAGTTGTTGGTCCTTAAGAACTTGCAACACGATTCTCAAATGATCAATATGCTCAACCTCACTCCTTGAGTAGATCAAAATATTATCGATAAACACAATAACAAACATATTAAGGTATTGTCTAACAACCCTATTCATCAAGTCCATAAACACCACCGGAGCATTAGTCAGTGCAAACAACATTACTAGAAACTCATAGTGACGATACCAAGTTTGAAAAGTCATCTTCTGATTGTCATCACCTTTCACCCTCAACTGGTGATAACCCGATAGGAGATCAATCATAGAGAAATAACTTTCCCCTTGAAGTTGGTCAAACAAATCATCTATCCTTGGGAAAGGATATGTATTCTTAATGGTCACCTTGTTCAATTGTCGATAATCAATACACATACAAAGAGAACTGTCTTTCTTTCTTACGAACAAAATAGGAGAATACCATGGATACATACTCGATCAAATAAAACCCTTATCCAACAAATCCTTCAATTTTTCTTTTAACTCCGTAAGTTCTGCCGAAGCCATACTGTAGGAGGAATAGAAATAGGTTGCATTTCTAGGAGAAGGTCAATACCGAAGTCTATTTCCCGCTTAAGAGGAATACCAGACAAGTCATTTGGGAACACTTTCGAAAACTCATTTACAATGCGGACCGACTCAAAAGAAGGGATTTCAGAATCTACATCCCCCACCCTAACTAGGTGGTAGAAGGAACCCTTAGAAATCATCTTTCTAGCTTTAAGATAAGAGACAAGCTGACCCTTAGGCATAGAATTTCCCCCTTCCACTCTAGGATAAGCTCATTCAGGAATTGAAACATGACTACATGAGTTCTATAATCAATAGAAGTATAGAAAATGTGCATCCATAAGCATTGGGCAATCCCTCAATTTGTGACCACTTTTACCACAACCATCCGTGTCAGCCAGGCACTTACCATCATGCTTTCTTCCACACTTAGTACAAGTAGACATGGAAATGAAGATCCACTACCATTACCTCCTTAAGGCTTAGGGTTAGTCACCCTATCTTTGTTGATGTAACACCCCAGAAACTTGTAGGTTAAACTAAAGCCTAACAAGAAGGGTTAAGAGTCATGAAGGTGGCCTAGAGTCAAGGCAAAGGGGCAAGGGCCAAGGCTGTCCAAGCCTTGCCAAGGCACTACCCAAGCCTTGCCAAGGCACTGCCTATGACCAAGAGGGCTTTCACGGCCAGTGGTGGTCACCACGCCTCGTGGTGGTGAGGCAATAGCCTCCCCAAGGCTGCCCCAAATTGGCTCCTCCACACGAGCCACTTCACAGATCGTGAAGCCTTAGACGGATCATAAGAGTTACCTTGGTCATGCCTTTGTGGTGTAAGGATGGAAGGGAAGTGGCTTAGCCACTACCTCAAGGACCATGAGAGGGACCACGGCTCGTGGCATGCACCACGGCTCATGGAGCCCCTCGTGAAGGTGCCTTGGGTTTGTGAGCTAAAGGAAAAAGTTGCCAAGACACAGCCTCAAGTCCACGCGAAGGATTAAAGCTCGTGGAACCCCTCATGGCACCTAGGTAGCTCAATTTAAGTAAGGGGTGTTTTGGGAAATTCCGGCTCAAGTCCATTCAAAGTGATGTTGTTTTGGGTAAGTTTAGGGTCACTATATAAGTCATTTTTCAGTCAAAATCACCCAAAATAAGTCATATTTTCACAACACCCAAATAATTCCCAAAGTTCATCTCCTCAACAAAAATTCTCTCTAGAACTTTAAGGAAGAAGAAGAAGGAAGTTGGAGCTAGGGTTCAAGAAACAAGTTCCTCTCATCAAATTCACTGGATTTCATTGCTAAGGTATGGTGGTCCTTCATCCATGGATAGCAATCATCCATGGATTCCCTTCACAACTCATTTTCAAAGTTATAAATCCCCAAAAGTTTGGGTTTGATTCCAAAGTCATAGGTTCCTTTCAAAAACTATTCTAATGATTGAATTACTTTATATTATGATTGAATTGATGATTTATTATGGTTTTTATGTTTAAATCCCAAAGAACCCATGAAATCCCCTTATTTCCCAATTATGATCTTTTGATGTGGGTTTGTTGATTTTAGAAGAATGTTATGAGATTATGCATGTAGTGATTGGGTTACTTCAATTATGATTATATCCATGTCTAATGTCGTAATTCTATATGTGTTGATTTAATATGAGCTTTAACCCTTAAAAGGGCTAGATATGATATTATGCATGTTTTATAAAGGTTATGTATATGCTTTAAGAACACTTTGAGAGTAAAGTGATTATGATTATGACTTTGTTTTGTGTTGTTGAAAGGATATTCTCATTTACACACCTATGTATGAATATGATATGATGTAGAAGGTTTTCTCACAATATGATGATTCTAAGGTTGAAAGGTTATTCTCACCTATTGAATCTATGAGTTATCTTATGAATTATGTTAGATTGAATGTTAATAAATTCTTCCATGAATATGAACTTAAGTCAAGACTTAATATGTAATATGTGGGAATCAGTGCTTAGCACTGAGTGGATATTAAATATGAGATGGAAGCTTTTACACTAGTTAAGTCAGGCTTCCCAATGAAAGCTTTCATGCTAGTTGAGTCCGTCTTCTCAATGAAAGCTTTTACACTAGTTGAGTTCGGCTTTCCAAATGGGTTCCTTCTACCTTAGTTGAGTCCGGGTTTCTAGTAGCAACCTCCTTATCCCATAAACTATGTGCCCTCATAGGTTATTCAGCTAGTGGATCCACCTAAGCTAAGAGAATGGTTCTACCTTAGGCAAGTAGGACAACCCCTTTTCGGTGTGGCATAGACACTGGATTCCATGGTAAGCTCACATGGTCTATGTCGGTTAAGGCTTATTCCCCACTATGAAAATAGTATGAATAAGAATATGAATTATAAACTATGGTTACTCAAGAAGCTTTACTTAGTATGGGTGAGATTATGGGGTCTTATTCATGCATTGCACATGTATGCTTTAAGAGTATTTATGGTATGTTCCTCTGATGATATGATGATGAATGTAATGAATATGCTTATGACTTATGCTTTTCCACTATCTTCATAATGATGCTTTAACTTAGTAAATTGCATGCATTCAACTAAAATGACCATTTTAGCATGTTTTCATGGTTTTTATTCATGGCTATCATACTTCGTGCATTTTGTACTAACCCATGCTTTTCCTATATTTTCCACAAGTGTAGGGTCCAGTTCGAAAGGTGGTAAGCTTGGATTTGCTTATTCCTAGCTTGTTGATGAGTCCTCATAATTTGAGGATAGATGTTATCTTTGTAGTTCTTTTATTGTATTTCCTTTTTGGATTATGTTGTATGGGTTGTGACCCTATTTGATTCAAGTATTGTAATAGATGGCTATATTGAGACAACTCTAGACTTCCGTTTTCCTTTATGAAATTTTTTTACTTGAAATGCATTTTTACACTTTATTGTTCTATTCTTATGTTATGATATGCTAAGTGGCTTACATGGTGCCCTTTCGGGGTTCTATATGCCTTGTTACATCTAGGGGGTACCCCTGGGTCGTGACAAACTTGGTAATCAGAGCACGAGGTTTAGAATGATTCTAGGATGATGTCTCGTAAGCCATGTCTAGTAGAGTCTTGTTCATGAGTGTGAAGCACGCCATATTTATGAATGAGATGCTACAAGATGATTAGGAAACTACACTTCTTTCATTACTCTTAAGTTGTGCCATAGAGTTTAACTCTATAAAGTCTCTCTCTCTTAACCCTTCTCTTGTCTCTTCAGGATATGAAAACACGAAGGCTAATTCTAGAAGGATGGAGGATGACAATATGAATCAAGGAGCTCCTCCTCAAACTAATCAATCTCCGGTTGAACCTTTGGTTAAGAATGTGTCCCATGCAGAGTTTAGGTCTACTATCCAAATGTTGGCTCAAGCCATGATGACTCAAGTCAATAGAGAAGTTGTAACTCCAGTGAATCCTAATGTGAATTTGGCTGCATAAAGGGTTAGGGATTTTGCTAGAATGAACCCTCCCGAATTGCATGTCTCCAAAGTGGAAGAGGATCCCCAAGGGTTTATCGATGAGGTTTATATATTTCTTGCTATTACAGGGGTGTCTTTGGAAGAGAAGGCTGAGTTAGCTGCCTACCAACTAAAAGATATTGCTCAAGTATGGTATGATCAGTGGAAGAGTGGAAGACCCATAGGAGTGGGCACGGTAGGATGGTAATTGTTCAAATTGGCATTTTTTGATTGATTCTTTTCCCGACAATTGAGGGAAGCTAAGGTGGAAGAGTTCATTAACCTTCACCAAGGAAGTATGAGCATGAAAGAGTATGCCCTAAAATTCACTCAATTGTCCAAGTATGCTCTGACTATGGTGGCGTATTCGAGGGATAAGATGAGTAGGGCTTTGACGGGTGTGTCTGACTTAGTTGAAAAAGAATGTCGTACGGCAATGCTCCATCATGACATGGATATCTTAAGGCTTATGGTGTACGCTCAACAAATTGAGGAGTCAAAACTCAAGGAAAAGGATAGGGAAGTGAAAAGAGCTAGAACCGGTGATGGGAACTTCTCCAATGCTAGGTCCGATGGACAAGGTCGACCATGGTTTAGACAAAGTTTTTCCAACCAAGGCTCCTCTAGTGCTCCAAGGTCAACAAGGATAGGTTTTCCAACCCTAAACCTCAAGGAGGTAACAGTGGTGGTTCTTATGTGGCTAGACCTAATTGTGCAAAATATGGAAGAAAGCATGATGGTAAGTTCCTAGTTGGCACCGATGGGTGTTTTAGTTGTGGGAAGATTGGCCACAAGATGAGAGACTGTCTGATGCTCAAGGTCAAGGGAAGAGAAGATAAACAAGCTCCTCCAAGCGGTTCGAACTCCAATGCCCCAAAGCAAAACCTCTTTTATGCTCTTCATTCCCGAGGTGACCAAGAGAGATCCCCGGATGTAATGACCGGTATATTAAAAGTCTTTTCAATTGATGTATATGTCTTGTTAGATCCCAGTGCTATTTTTTCCTTTGCGACACCTTTTGCGTCCATGAAGTTTGATATACTCCCCAAAGTGTTAGTAGAACCTTTTTCAGTATCTACCTCGGTTGGTGATTCTGTGGTGGCTAGGAGGGTTTATATAAGTTGTCCCATTTCCTTGTCCCATAGAGTTACTTTGGTGTATTTGGTAGAGTTAGAAATGTTAGACTCTCATGTGATTTTGGGTATGGATTGGTTGCATCCATGTTATGCCTCTATAGATTGTAGGACTGGGGTGGTAAATTCCAATTTCCAAATGAGACTATTAGAGTGGAAGGGGGGGAATTCTATACCTAAGGGTCAATTTGTCTCTTGTCTTAAAGATAGGAAGATGATCTCCAAAGGTATCTTGTTAGGGTGAGGGATGTTGAATCTAAAACCCCTTCTCTAGAGTCAATTCCGGCAGTGAATGAGTTCACAAAATTTTTTCTCGATGATTTACTCGGTATTTCTCTCGAACAAGAAATAGGTTTTGGTATTAACCAATTACCAGATACGAAACCTATCTCCATTCCTCCATATAGAAAGGCTTCAGCTAACTTAAAAGAGTTGAAGGAGCAACTAAAGGATTTGCTAGATTAAGGTTTCATCCGGCCGAGTATCTCTCCATGGGGTGCTCTCGTATTGTTTGTGAGAAAGAAGGATGGGTCTCTTAGAATGTGCATCGATTATCGTTAATTGAACAAAGTGACCATCAAGAACAAATATTCTCTTCCAAGAATTGATGATTTGTTTGACCAATTTCAAGGGGCTAGCTATTTCTCTAAGATTGATCTTCGTTCGGGTTATCACCAATTAAGGGTGGGAGGGGTTGATATTCCAACAAAATGACTTTCTGAACTTGATATGGTCATTATGAATTCCTAGTAATGTCATTTGGGTTGACTAATGCTCCGGCGGCGTTTATGGACTTGATGAATAGAGTGTTTAGGCAATACCTAGACATGTTTGTGATTGTGTTTATCGATGATATTTTGATTTATTCAAGGAGTGAGAATGAACATATGGACCATTTGAGAATTGTGTTGCAAGTTCTTAAGGACCAACAACTTTTTGCAAAGTTTACCAGGTTTGAATTTTGGTTGAGGACCGTAGCTTTCCTTGGTCATATTGAGTCAATCAAGGGTATTGAGGTAGATCCTAAGAATATGGATGCGGTCAAGAGTTGGCCTAGATCTCTAACTCCTTCCGACATTAGAAGTTTTTTGCGTTTGGCCAGTTACTATAGAAGGTTTGTTGAGGGATTTTCTTCCAATTCTTCTCCTTTAACGGCTTTGACTCAAAACAAAGCTAAGTTTGTATGGTTCGAAGCTTGTGAGAAAAGTTTTCAAGAGTTGAAAGATAGACTTACTTCCACTGCGGTGTTGACCTTACCGGAAGGTACGAATGGTTTTGTGGTATATTGTGCCTCTAGAGTGGGGTTGGAATGTGTGCTCATGCAAAATGGTAAATTGATTGCCAATGCTTCAAGGCAACTTAAAGCCCATGAGAAGAATTATCCGACCCATGATCTTGAATTAGCGGCGGTTGTGTTTTCCTTAAAAATATTGAGGCATTATTTGTATGGGGTCCATGTGAATGTTTTCGCCTATCATAACAGTCTTCAATACGTGTTTAGTCAAAAGGACTTGAATCTTCATCAACGAAGGTGGTTAGAACGTTTGAAGGATTATGATATGAGTATCCTTTATCACCCCGGTAAAGTTAATATCATGGTGGATGCACTTAGTAGATTGTCCATGGGTAGTGCGGCTCATGTAGAGGATGAAAAGAAATAATTGGTCTGTGATGTGCATAGGTTGGCCCGACTAGGTGTCCAACTAGTGGATTCTACCAAGGGTGGTGTCATGGTCCATAATGGTTCCGAATCATCCTTTGTGATGGATGTGAAGTCCAAACAAGGTCTTGATCCTATATTAGTTGAGTTGAAACATTTGGTACTTAAGAAGTCCATTGTGGCTTTCTCCCAAGGGGAAGATGGGGTGCTTAGGTACCAAAGTCGTCTATGTGTTCTAGATGTTGATGGTTTAAGGGAACAAATTTTAGAGGAAGCTCATAGTTCTCGGTATTCTATTCATCTGGGAGCCACCAAGATGTACCGTAATCTACGAAAAGTCTGTTAGTGGAATGGTATGAAGAAAGATATTGTAGGATTTGTAGCCAAATGTCCTAATTGTCAACAAGTTAAGGTTGAGCATCAAAGGAAGGGAGGCTTCTCCCAAGATATAAGTATTCCCACTTGGATGTGGGAAGATGTAAATATGGACTTTATTGTTGGTTTACCTCGCACCCAAAGTCAACATGATTCTATTTGGATCATTATAGATGGGATGAAAAAATCAGCCCACTTTATTCCCGTCAATGTTTCTTTTTCGGTGGAAGACTATGCTAAGTTGTATATAAGGGAAATAGTGAAATTTCATGGGGTTCCTCTATCTATTATTTCCGATCGGGGTACTCAATTTACTTCTCACTTTTGGAAGTCATTCCAAAAAGGGCTTGGTACTAAGGTTAAGCATAGCACGGCTTTTCATCCCCAAACTGATGGGCAAGTGGAGCGTACCATCCAAACATTGGAATATATGTTAAAGGCATGTCTATTAGACTTCAAGGGTAATTGGGATGACCACTTTCCATTAATAGAGTTTGCCTACAATAATAGCTATCACTCAAGTAACGGTATGGTTCCTTTTGAAGCCTTGTATGGTAGGAGATTTAGGTCTCCGATTTGTTGGTTTGAGGTGAGTGAAGTTGTTTTGATAGGTCCCGAGCTAGTGTATGAAGCCATTGATAAAGTTCGGCTTATTAGAGAGAGGTTCAGGATGACTCAAAGTAGACAAAAGTCTTATGCCAATGTGAGTAGAAGGGATCTAGAATTTGAATTTAATGAATTGGGTCTATTTGAAAATCTCACCCATGAAGTGTGTGATGAGATTTGGCATGAAAGGGGAACTTAGTCCCCAGTAAGTAGGCCCACACCAAATTTTGAAACTATTGGGAAAGTTGCCTATGAGTTGGATTTTCCAAATGAGTTGACCTCGGTTCATCCGATATTTCATGTTTCTATGCTTAAGAAGTGTATTGAAGATTCGACATCCATTATTCCCCTAGAAGGATTGGGAGTTGACGAAAGCCTTTCATATGAAGAGGTTTCGGTAGAGATCCTAGACCGGCAATTCATGAGCTTGAGAAACAAGGAAATAGCTTCCGTGAAGGTTTTATGGAGAAATCACTTAGTTGAGGGTGCTACTTGGGAGGCCGAGGCCAATATGAAGTCCCAATATCCTCATCTCTTTCCTTTTACTCCTATTCAAGTTTGAGGTAAATAATTCCTCTTGAGTTTTAGTGTTTTGAGAGTCATGTGTGTTATATTTGTTTTTCCATGATTTCCCTATGATTGTGCATGTTCTTGATGAAATTCATGTTTAGTAAGAAAATGAGTTGGTGTGATTGATTTTCCTCATGTTGTTGTGTATTAAGTAAGAGTTGCCTATATGCTTCATGATATGAATTGTTGAACATGCTTTAGTATGCTTTTAAGAGAAATTGCATATTGGCTCCATGACATTGTGTTGAGCATGCTTTTAGTTTGGAGAAGGTAGTTCCTCCTATGAATATGAGTAATGTTTAAATGTTTCATGCATAATGGGTTTATAGATATAGTTCTTATTTCCATGTGATGCATTGATTATGTTTGAGTTGGAGTTGATGTTTCCTCCTTTGAAGTGTGCATTATTTTGATGTTGCATGCATGATGGGCTGCTAGTCTTGAGTTTTTACTTACAAAAGGTGTCTAGACAGTCATTTGAGGATGATTGTTCCCAAGGGGAGATAATGTAACACCCCGGAAACTAGTTGGCTAAACTAGAGCCTAACAAGAAGGGTTAAGAGTCATGAAGGTGGCCTAGAGCCAAGGCAAAGAGGAAAGGGCCAAGGCACTGCCCATGACCACGAGGGACTTCACGGACAGTGGTGGTCACCACGCCTCGTGGTGCCACTCGTGGTGGTGAGGCAGTAGCCTCCCCAAGTTGCCCCAATTGGCTCCTCCATATGATCCACTTCATGGATTATGCAGCCTTAGACGGCTCGTGGGAGTGACCTTAGTCATGCCTTGGTGGTGTAAGGATGGAAGGGAAGTGGCTTAGCCACTGCCTCAAGGCCCACGAGAGGGACCATGGCTCGTGACATGCACCACTACTCATGCAGCCCCTCGTGAAGGTGCCTTGGGTTTGTGAGCTAAAGGCAAAAGTTGCCAAGCCATTGCCTCAAGCCCAAGAGAGGGACCACAGCTCGTGGTCATGACCACAGCTCATAGAGCCCCTTGTGGCACCTAGGAAGCTCACTTTAAGTGAGGGGTGTTTTGGAAAATTCTTGATTAAGTCCATTCAAAGTGAAGTCGTTTTGGGTAAGTTTAGGGTCACTATATAAGTCATTTTTAAGTCAAATTCACCCAAACTAATTCATATTTTATCAACACCCAAATAATTCCCGAAGTTTATCTCCTCTTTAAAAATTCTCTCTCTAGAACTTCAAGGAAGAAGAAGAAGAATGAAGTTGAAGCTACGGTTCAAGAAACAAGTTATTCTCATCAAATTCATTGGATTTCATTGCTAAGGTATGGTGGTCCTTTATCCATGGATAGATTTCATCCATGGAGTCCCTTCAAAACTCAATTTCAAAGTTATAAATCCCAAAAAGTTAGGGTTTGATTCCAAAGTCATGGGTTCCTTTCAAAAACGATTCTAATGATTGAATTACTTTATATTATGATTGAATTGATGATTTATTATGTGTTTTATGCTGAAATCCCCAAGAAACCATGAAATCCCCTTATTTCACAATTATGATCTTGTTATGAGGGTTTGTTGATTTTAGAAGAATAATATGAGATTATTTATGTAGTGATTGGGTTACTTCAATTATGATTATATTCATGCCTAATGTAGTAATTCTAGATGTGTTGATTTGATATGATCTTTGACCCTTAAAAGAGCTAGATATGATATTATTCATGTTTTATAAAGGATATGTATATGCTTTAACAACACTTTGAGAGTAAAGTGATTATGATTATGACCTTGTTGTGTGTTGTTGAAAGGATATTCTCATTTACACACCTATGTATGAATATGATATGATGTGAAAAGTTTTCTCACAATATGATGATTCTAAGGTTGAAAGTCTATTTTCACCTATTGAATCTATGAGCTATCTTATGAATTATGTTGGATTGAGTGTCAAGACTTTCTTCCATGAATATGAACTTAAGTTAAGACCTAATGTTGACACCCAACTTTTTACCTCCACAATGTAAATTAATCATCGAGCTTTTGAAATTCCCAACGGTTTTAAATAATCGACTTTATAAAAATTCAAAATATTTTTTCAAGTTATTTTAAAGCAATTTTGTCGCTTTTTATAAATTCTTTTAATTATATGTGTTTTGTGCAATTTTGTATATAATTAGTATATTTTATATATATTCAAAAATCACCTCAAAAAATGATTTTTGTTTAGAATTAAGTATTTTGTTAACTGTTTAAATTAATTAAATTATTTAGTTTATATTTAAGTTTATTATTTTATTTTGTTAAGATTAAGAAGCTCGTTAATTAATTAATATTAATTCATCTTGTTTAAATTTTAGTCAAGTTCTTAAATTAAATTCAATTTGGCTATATCTTAAATGCCAAGACCTAACCAATTTCCACCTCCAACCTTGAACCAAACTTTGGCCCTTTATTCTTGGCCTAAATCAATTCCAATCAGCCCATTCCCTCAATTCCCAGCCCACCAAACAACAACAATACTACGATCCAATTCTCACACCAAATACTCAGCATACAGTAGTACCCAACCCGCAAACAACGAATTGCGACCCCACCCCTGTGTTCGTCTTCTTCACCCGACCAAGACACAAACACACAAATACATAGCGTGCAACAGCAAAGCTCACCCCATCTGCAAAATCATCCCAAAGATTTAGAAAAAGGGCCGCAACTCTGATAGCCAAAGAGCAAGCGGCGAAGCGACAGACCCATCACCCTCACATCCCCTTTTTCCCCCTTTCTGCTGAGTTTTAGAGCAACAACAACTCCCCATTGTTGCCTTGAAAAGGAACGGTTAGATTCAAAATTCAAACGGATTTTACCCCAAAATCAACCCTATTCTTCATCTATTTAAGATGGTTTTCTCTTTGTGTTTGGGGAGGAAGAAAAAAGGAGATTTTGAGATTTTGAAACAGAAGTTTATTTTTTCAATCGAAAGAACAAAAATCGAGACCTAGCTTTTATTTTGTATCAATTCTCTTATTGTTCGAGTTATGCTCCAGTGGTGTGAAAGCTTCACGGTCAAGCTCGTTGTCCTAGTCGCTACCTGGAAAAAGGTAATCTCTCTTCCTTTTCTGTCTACTTTTAGTATGTAATTCATAATTTGGATGTTTTGTGTCAACTTTGTGTACTCATAATCTCAAGTATGGTTCTGTTTCTTCAAAGCTCGCTTAGATGCCATTCGTTTTTACTTTTCATACTTGAATATGGTTTTCTTTATAGTTGTTCACCGTCAGTAATTTGGTCCATTTGATGTATCGGCATAAAGCTGGAGGCCAGAATTTATTTTTCTCTTCTTTGTCACTCTTAATAAGATGTGGAAGTCCATAGCTAAGTGTTGTTTTATACCATGTTTTTATGTGTCTTGCTTAAATTTTGGGCTCCTCTGTTGCATTTATTGCAGTCCTATGACATGTTTGAAGTTAGCCTATCTCTGTTCGATCTTCTCTTTGTCTTGAATTTGTCATTCCGAATGTCTTCATGAGAATTTTGTTGCTTTACTTAGTCGTACTATTGTTTAGAATATGCCCTCATTTTGATAGTGTATAGTAATTTCCTCTTCCTTTAACTCAATTGATTAGATCCTTTAAACGGTTATTGGTATCATATGATTTGTTTTCCATGAGATGATTTCGTGTTGAGGTGATCATATTTAACTTTGGTCAATTGGCTACAAAAGTTTGCTACTATTACAATCAGGAGCATTATTATGACTTATAATTTATTCATTCTTATGGCTAATGTGTATCCTTTACTTGTTAAATGTTTTTCATGTGCTTAAAGTTGTGTCTTATTTATTAATTCCATACAGTAGCACCTACTTTAGTATCTCATATTTATATTCCTTTTATTTTTGTTAAAGTGACCTTTTTTTTATAAAAGAAAAAATAAAATAATATAAAATTGGTGGTCTCTTTAATATTAACTACGTGAAATTCTACTTAGTTTCTTTTCTTGTGATTTGATATTATGCTAAGATTTTTTTTGTCCAACTCTAATTCCTCATCTTTTACTTTTGTTTAATTTATGTGATGTTGGCGGATTTCAATTCGGAATATCTTTCCTCCTGCATTTTGAATTGGTTCCAAACCCAACAAATCCTCCTTATCGAGTTGGCCACATCCTGTTTGAATGAAAGGGAAGCAAAATATAGGTCTCGAATAGCTGAAAATGAGATGCATACATGTTGTATACAGCAACATACATAGACATACAGGTCAAGGTGCAGTGAATATAAGGCTAAAAATTAAAATACAAGTTGTAGGAGTTGAATGGGGTTGTATACATTTGATATACAGTCCGATATACAATAAAAATAGGTTAAAATATGACCCGCATACAAAAATATACAGTTGTTGTATACACTGTATAAAAGCAAGGAAATTGGGCCAAAGACCAAATTCCAGCAGCTTGCTCTTTTGATGCAATTGGGCCAAAAAGCCCATATATTTGTGCAGATTTTTGATAGTTTTAGGACAGGTTGGGCCAAAGCCCAAAAATCTGGTTTTTTTTTTTTTTTTTGCTTCTCTTTTATTTATCCTCCTTATTTGTTTATTTGTGATTTGTTTAATTCTAACCCTTTTATTTGATTTGGTTTAATTTAATTAAATCCCCAAAAGATGAACTATATTCTTTATGTTAGTTTATTTTGATAAAATTTCGCTTCTTATCAACTCTTGTATCTTTATCTTTAATCAAAACCTTTTTATTAATTTAAAATAGTTTCATGCTTTAAATTGGTATAAAATATCATTTTAAAAATGATTCAAACAAATCTTAATTAATCTAATTTTTTTGTGAAAATTCTAATCACTTATCTTCAAGTCAAATGTTTCTATTAAGGTTCCCTTTTCTTAAAAAATAAGAATTGTTCTTTGTTTAACAATTTTTTCAAAGTTAATCAAATATTGTAAATTGTTTTTAGGTTAAATCTTTTTCTAACAAATAGTCAAAAAATATTTTGGTCAAGTCGTAGGATAACCACATGTTAGCGGGCGCTTCAAATGTATTAAAAACCTTCTTGAAGCATGAATAAGAACCTCTTACCCATTTTCTCTAAATTTATAAAGACTTAGTTTGTTAGAGTCTTTTTAAATTAAGTTTTCTTAATTTCTTTAAAAAAAATTAAGTGGCGACTCTTTCTGAGTATTTTTCTCAAATTTTTTTATACTTAGAACATTTCAAAAAGTGATTTTTCTAAGATAGTAAAATTATGGCATAACAGAAATGGCGACTCTGCTGGAGATTTAATTAGGTTTTAACCATAATGACTTGACTCTTTTTGACTATTTGTTAATAATTGTTGAATTGTTTTGCCTTATATATGCTTTATTTGCTTAAATTGCTATATTACTGTCATTTTGCATTCATGGCATTTTCCATCACCATGACATTAAATGTAGTATATTAAAGAATGGTTTTGTGATACCGCAACTGGTCCTTGTTATACTTAATCCTTTTTAGAATGACTGACAATTTATTGGTTTGTCATGCGTCCAATGGTTGTCATAGTTCCAGCCTAAGTTGTCCGCTTGGGTTCCTAGTCTTTCAAAAGCCACTCTTAATCAACTAGCATAGAGCAAAACCAAATCTCTTTTAGCACATTGAACTAAGATGACCCAACACCCAAGGCGTGTTGGGACCATTAGAAAGACCACCATGAGTCCAAACCGGCCCATGGCCTAAACGGACGTTCATACTTATATGTTTAAATTGAAGGATGTATACGTTATTTGAAAAATCATTGTCCCCTAGGGTAAGAGGTAGGTTATAGCTTATTCTAGTTGAAGAAAGAGTTTTACAAGCTACTAGTCTATCCAAAGGCGTTGGCACCCGGAGACAACAAAAAGGTTCAAGCACGAAGGACCTTCCATGGAAGCATAGTTTAGGACTGTACCCCTATGTGGGACTGATCATTTGTATCCCCTTTCCCTACTATGTATCCCGATTCAATCTATTTATAAAACTTGTATAAATTTGGGTTTGGGGGAAATGGAGTGTTTCAAATGACGTTATACATCCTTCAAATCTCATTAGCCTTACCCTTGGCACAAAAGGGTCACATATTTGTTTAGAACGTGCAATAATTGTTTATGTGTTTTAACTGCTTGTGTGAATATGTTGCTTTATTTGGAGATATTCTAGCTCACTCCTCTTCAAATTGTTTTTAGAACCCCTAAGCACAAATATAAAGTAACTATCGAAAGTGCATCTGAATACCCTTCGAGTCTTTAGTTTCCCTAAAAAATTTGAACTTCATCATTCAAATCTTTACTCTCCCATCTCACTAAAAGGTTAACCTTCTATTTCAAATCAAAAAGAAATTCAAGTTGATAGAACTACGTATGACCTGAATTCTCCTCCATGAGATACGTAGGCAGTCTTTCAAGACTCAGTCCTCATTTTTGAGAAATTCTTTTTTTTTTCAATCCTTGCAAAGAGATTAGAATTCCATCTCATTCGAACATCAAAAGTATAAAAGGACCTCGGTTCGACAAAAACTGACTTCTGTGATTCACTAAGCTCAAATCAAATAGACAAATTACTATCTATTTAGTCATTTTCCTTGTGGGCTAGTTTATCTTCGAGTTAAACAATTTTTATGTGTTTGCAGTCATGTGTGAGATATTTTGTATTATTTATCATCTACACAAACTAACACATTTGTCTTTTGAGTTATTTTTCTTTGTCAGGTACTCAAAATTGATCTATGTTGAGAAAATGGCAGAACATCCATACTTCATGAGGTCTAAAGATCCCAAAGATTCCTTCTCTGACCAAAGTTTGTCAAAAGGCAAAGAAAAAGTGGTTGAAAATGTTGAGAACACTGATTTGACCAAAATCAGTGTGAATGACCCTATCATCGCTGAATAGAACAAGCAGATTGCACAATTGTTCCAACAGATTGCTGAAATGAGGGATGAAATGGATAAGACCCGAGATTTGACAAATCTGGCTATCATTGCCAACACTCCTACTCCGGTCAATGGAAGACCTCCACTCCAATTCCTACTTCAAATCCAACATCCCAACATTTTCCAAACAATTCGTCCACTGCTACAATTCCAAAACATCCCATCATCGACCCAACCATTCCTAACCCACATCATGCTAGCTCCTCACACCAAAAGCTACCTAATTCTCAAAATTCAAATACCTCCAATCTCCAGAATTTTCCTCTCATAATTAAAATTACTACTCAAATTGTCCAAAACCCACCAACAACTCAACCTATACCTCTAAAAACCACATTTCATCTTCCAATATCGCCAGAATCCTACCCTTCCTCTACTACACATTTTGAAATCGAGCATTATGAGAAGTGCGAGAAGGAGTGGAAGGTCATAAAAGGAAATACTGAGCAAAGCATCAGAGAGAAAGTTTTGAATTCAATGAAGGGCTTCAAATACACCCCAAACATTGTGGGATTGAATTATGAAGATTTGTGCATTCATCCATATTTGGACCTCCCGGAAGGTTTTAAAGGGCCAAAATTTGACAATTTTAGTGGTGTTGAAAATCCTTTTGCTCATCTGAGGGCTTATAGCACCAAATATGTGTGAGTTGAAAAGATGAGGCTTTATTAATGTGACTCTTTAGTCGTAGTCTGAATGGAGAAGCTTTTGAATAGTACATTTCTCAAGAAATAAAACAATGGTCGAGTTGGAACGCTTTGGCTAAAGGCTTCATGAAAAGGTTTTGTTACAATGTAGAATTCATTCCTGATCAATACACTTTGGGGAGAATCAAACATAAGTCGTGTGAAAGCTACCGAGAATATTCCTATTGATGGAGAAGAGAGACTGCAAGGGTTAGGTCTCCTATGATCGAGAAAGAGATTATTGAAGTTTTCGTGTGCATTCAAGAGTCGGAGTACTACAATAGGATGTTACTCATTTTAGGAGGGAAGTTCAGTGAGATAGTCAAAATTGGTGAAGCTATTGAAGATGGTCTCAAGATCGGAAAAATCATCTGAATGACTCCCCAAGATGAATCCTCACGACCATTGAGGAGGAAGAGGGAAGATGTTTCCTCTATCTCATTTGAATCGAGCCAAAAATCAAACAGGCATGTCAGTTTCAGTGTTCGAAAGCCTTTACTATCCAAAACCTACCCCTTAGCTCCGCAAAATCCTTACCCCATCAAACCAAATTACCAAGCTCCACCGCCAAATTATCCAAATTATCAAGATCCACTACCAAATCATCCAAATTACCAAGCTCCCCCACGAAACTTGCTAAATTACCAAGCTCTACCACCAAATTATCCAAATTACCAAGCTCCACTTTCATATTACCCAAATGTTCAACCAAGTCACTTTGCCAAATTACCCAAATGCTTCTCATATCTACCAAACTCCACAATGCCCAAAATTTCAAACACCGGCACCTACTCACAAAAATCCTCCACTTTATCATCAAATACCTCCACCTCCATGAAATAATTACAATCTTCCTCATCCAAAACTTGAGAAAAAACTACCTCGAGTCTTTACTCCTTTGGTTGAAAGTCGGACTCAGCTTTTTGAGAGATTGAAAGCAGTCAATCTGACACAAATAATTGATCCAAAAAATGTCAATGTCAATTCCATACATTACAGTGCCGATCTTCATTGTTCTTACCATTCAGGAGGTGTCGGATATACGACTGAGAATTGCATCAATTTGAAGCATAAAACTCAAGACTTGATTGATCAAAGAGTTGTCACTCTTCAAACTATCATATCCAATGCCAATAGTGATTCACTACCAAATCTTGAAGGGTTTACCATTAACATGATCGAGGTCAGAAAAAATTGGTTTGAGGATAAAGTTTTAATCCCGATAAATCTTGATAGCCTTGAGAATGTTGTAGCTTCATTGAGCATAATTGAGAAATCCAAACTTGTGGTCATGGCACCATATCAAGCGCTTGCTTTAGTGCCAAAAGAGGATCAGAACAAGAAGGAGGTCAATCATGTATCGTCAAAGCTTTTGCCTCATTTGTATCAGTCTTTTCTGGTAGAAGAATATGCCAATGATGACAATCTCAGAGAAGGGACTAGGGATCTTCTTGAAGAAGGTGACGTTGTACTGGAGGAATTGATCAAGACATCAGGCATACGAGACGCCAAGCCAATGGAGCAAGTTCTTAATTGGACTTCCATTGCGCTCTTGATTTGTCGCTCATCTTGATAGATAAAGATGAATTTTATATCATTCCTAAAATTGGTGGTAGTCCGAATGAGGCTCGGGACCCACCTTTTACGCCATTTTTTAATTTTCCTCGTAATGTTTTGAAAAAGGCAAAATGGCCCATGGTCATGGACAAAGTTCGTATTTTCTTATTTTCAATGAAAGCCTCTTCTATTGCAAAAGTTTATTCCAGTTGTTTTAATTTTTCAATCTAACAATCTTTGTGTTTGCTTTAGAAAAAATAATTTTAAATCTGTCAACATCATGTCATGTCACAAGCTGGATGAACAAATGAGGTAGATGACAGTGTGCTTAAAGAGTTTGATGATGAGATCATGATATCCGAATACATTGCCAAATAATTGAAACAACTCGAGAATCAGGATAAGTCAAATCTGGATGACACATAAAAGGATGATTCTGTCAAAGAGACTAGAATCAAGTTCTATCTGACAGAAGCTCAGAAAAAAAAAAAAAAGAACTCAAGAGCTTGCTTAGGCAATACATCGATACATTTGTTTGATGACATGCCATGGTTGAGAATAGATTTCATCTCAAGTGGCCAATCGACTTAGGTGCTATCAAGAGCTGTTATATTTGAAGATTCAAAACTTCTTTTATTTTTTTCCTGTAATCGCATCATTTTCTTGTAATCATCTTATGTTTTATAGTTAGAAAATTATCCTTTGTAACGAATGACGTCTAACCTGAATTCTCGAGAATGACAAACGTAGGCGGTCTATGTCGGCATCGGTCACCCCTTTTCCATATTCAATATTTCCTCTTCGTAACGAACTATGTCTGACCTGAATTCTCAAAAATGAGATACGCAGGCAGCCTATGTTGGCCTCAGTCATTTCCCTATCAAAATTTCATAATTTGTTAATCCTTGAGAGGGGAACTACGTTTGACCTGATTCCTGCCTCAATGGGATATGTAGGCGCCACAAGAGTTCGATCATATCTCCTGTAAGATTTCTATTTTCCTTCACAATAGAAACCGGGACAAAATTTTTGAGAGGGACTCAAAAATTCTCAAGAAGAGGCTCAAACATTCTCAAGAAAAGGATCCCTCCAACAAGTCAAGACTTAAGATACATTGTGAGTTGCAACTGGGATAGAATTTTTGAGGGTCTCAAAAATTCTACAAGTCATATATCAACAGTTCGAGATATGCTGAGACATTTAATTAGGACAAAATTTTTGAGAGGGACTCAAAAATTCTCAAGAAGAAGATCTCCAACAAGTCAAGACTTAAGATACATTGTGAGTTGCAACTGGGACAGAATTTTTGAGGGGATCTCAAAAATTCTACAAGTCATATAACAATAGTTCGAGATACGCTGAGATATCTAATCCGGACAAAATTTTTGAGAGGCACTCAAAAATTTACAAGAAGAAGATCTCTGACATGTAAAGACTAAAGTCACATTGAGAATCGCAACTAGGATGGAATTTTTAGGAAGATCTCAAAAATTTCATGAGATATCTATCGACAGCTTAAGATATTCCAAGACATCTAACTGGGACAAAAAATTTTGAGGATGGCCTCAAAAATTTCTTCAAGCATCACTAGAAGTTTGTAGTTAGTTTTGAACATTTCGAGCATGATTATAAGTTTAAAGGTAACTTCAAATGATATCTAGCATCGTCAAAGCTCATAATCAACTTCAGCAATCTCCGACACCGTTGGATTTCAGAGTCAACTGCAAAACTTCCCAATCATAGTAGATTTCGAGAGGACCATGCTAGAAATTTCTCAAGCTTCAAGGATCTCTTCAATTCTCCAGAACAAGCTATCGGACACGTCAAAAGTTTGAACCAAGAACGTTCATTTAAGCTATGCATGACATGACATTTGACGACTTTTTTCAAATTGATTCTTGAAAAATAAAATTTCCTTACAGATTTTTAATATGTCAAATGTTTTGTATAATTTCATCTTATGCCTATCGAGAAGCAAGAGATCGGAGTGATCAACTGAAGATAGCAAGACAAGAAGCAAACGATTGAAGAAGTCAACACAGAACAGTTTGTTTTAAAAACTAACAATTTTTCTATGGATGCAGGTCTATAAGAATGTCGCAAGATCATCATATTCCTCTATTCAATAAATACGGAGAAGTCAAAGGGCGAGTAGCTCCCCAAAATTGACAACTTTTCTGTGGATGTAGAAAATTCATTGAAGTTATTTAAAAGAAAAGAAGCAATTCAGAATACGAGCAACAACACCTCACTCAAACCCTGGTCTCAAGGGTGATATTTCTAGCTTGAACCAGTAACACAAGGGCACTTCTATGCATTTCATGGGTGCATTATTAACTTTATCATAATTTCTACCAGTTTTTTAAAATAGATATACATACATACATATATATATATATATATATATATATATTATTTTTTTGAAAGTTAGCAAGTGCACGTGCACCCCTTCTCCGTAGTGTGGGTCTGCCTCGATTGCTAGACAACAATATTTATTTTGGGCATGGCCACAACCTTTCTAGGAAAGAATTATTTCTTTCTTTTGTCCTTTAATAGTTCATAATTTAACATACCACAATATTTGTGTAGTACTCAAAGTATATGACTAAATGATCATAACAATTTGTACATGCTCCGTAAGTTTTTATTAGTCATACTTAGCTTTGACATTATCAAATTTATTTGACGCACCCCAACATCACTTTAAAAGTACTAAATGTAATACTACTTTGTATGTCTTTATTTGGATGGAGGATTTACAAAACTTTCAAATTGGGTTGCACCAACCCAATGTGCCCAATAACCTTTCATATCATGATGGATAAAAATTTCCTTACCATTTGAAGGACCATCTTAAGAAACAATTTCTCCAATAACCTTTCATACCACTTTGATGGACAAAAATTACCTTCACATTTGAAGGACCATCTCAAGAGCTCATAATGTTCTTCCTTTTAATTAGAACAATGATGATCATTAATATTTTACCATGTTCATGTTCATACATACAACCACTTGTCATCTTTCAGGCATATTATGCACTGCTACCACATTCACATGAGAGAATAGAGCAAATCAATTGAGTGGATTTCATGATTTTTATCAAGAGCATATCAATTCTCAGTCATCATTATATCATCAAATAGCGCATTGAGACCCAAACTCAATGTCTTACCCATGTAAAAATGTTTTAAGTCATAATTTGATGGGACTCAAATCCAATACCTTATCCTCTTGATGCTATGAAACTTGAATCAATTGTCTCCTCAATCAATAATATAATAGGTCACCCAATTTTATGTACTAATAAATCATAATTCAAGTAACTGAAATACAAAATCAATGGTATAATACGTCAACCAATGATATAATATGCCCACCTTAATATGATAAATACCAATTCCAACATTAACAAATTTATACTAAAAACTCAAAAGTGGGAAAAATTAGAGTCTCATTAGCCAAATTTTCTCAATCTTCAGTGACTATTAAAATTACTATCCTTAATTTAAATGACTTAGCAAAGTGATAACTTTTTTTTCTTTAATTCAACCAAAAAAAAAAAAATGTTAAAGACATATTCAAGATAGGAAAATAATTTGAATAGTTTTAATGATCAGTTTTTGGCCTTCTCAAAGTGAAGACGAAAAATGTTTAAATAAGTAATAAAAAGAGTGAATAGCTTGATTCAACTAGATGATATGTTTATTAGAACAATGTAATAGTTTATGTACTTGATGTGATGAAAGATTACTTGTTCATCTTAGTTGGTTAGAGACTCGTGCTGATAACGTGTTGTAAAATTTAAGACCAAAAGAACAATATAAAGATGAAAACAAGAAGAATATAAGACGAGGAACAATATAAGATAATTTTCTTTCCTTCAAGTGTTCACCAAATCTTCAAGTGTCGACAAATGAACCCTTATGCCTCTATTTATAGTGTAACATAAAGGCATACAAAAGGTTAGTCATAATCATGACATTAAACATGAATATAATGGAGGAGGTTATGAAGGTGAAAGGTTACAAGAACAATGATCATAATTCATAAAGGTGGAGGTTATCTTCGTAATGAAGGGAAGTAAGGTAGTAACTTCTTAGTGTAGTGGACATCCACAATATATTATTTTATAACATTATTTTATTTTTACATTTAGACCCACCTTTTTCAACTCTTGTGTCCCTTCAGACTGGTGTATCCCTTTAGTATTGCTCTTGAGGAACTATCTATAAAAACTAAAAAATTTTGTTAACAAATTTATTCTTTAAAAGTAATAAAAAATAATAGTAAACACTTAAAATTTCTCTATAAAAAATTGCTATTAAATTTGTAAGTAATTATATTGGGATCGTATACGGGACTTCAGTTATCTAGTATATATATATATATAAGAGAATCCTAGGCTCACCTACGTGGCACCCTTAGAATTCAGGAATTTATTTTATGTTTTCTTTCGTACTTTTATGTTTTTAATCCTTATTTTATTTTTACCTTTAAACCCACTTTTTCAACTCTTGTGTCCCTTCAGACGGGTGTATCCCTTCAGTTGTGTCTCTTTAGGAACTATCTATAAAAACTAGGCAAATCATACCGTCGTTGTATCTTCTTCTTCGTGATAAATTTCATTCCTTATTTGTGTGGAACTTCGACAATTCATTGGAAGTATACTTTTGATCTTAACCAAAAGAAATAATGAAACATAACTATAATTTTCATGTAGTGTTTTTCCTCCATTCAACATATGAAAAGAAAAATCATTTCAACTACTCAATTCTTAAACAACTGATCACAACAATGACAATTTATGGTTCGTATATACTTTTTTTTGTGAGCTTTTCATTTATGTCATCACTTTATCCGACAACTTACATTAGTATTTTATCCAATGATTTGTAAAAAATTATCTTTTATTATTTTTTATTGAATTATAAAAATGTTTTAAGCATTCTTGATGGAATCAGAATTGAGGAAGAGACAACAAAGAGATAATAAATTATCCCGCAACTTGATAAGGTACTTGTACCTATTAATATATTTTATTGGGAGTTGAAATGTTGTTGTATTAATCATATCTTCAAAATGTTGTAAAGATTGGGCGATATCGAAAATTCACAATCCTTTGAAAAAGTAACAACTCTTTGAAAAAGTCACAACCTATCGAAAAAATCACAATCCTTCAATGTGAAAAGATGTCTGCTTTTAATATATTTTATAATATAAATAAATATAGTATGAAATATTTTGTAGTATTTGGGCCAAGACATTTGGTATTAGTACTTATCCAGCTTCCTTGAGATAGTCAATAAATCGGATGTGACTTGGTTTGTTCATAATTCTTTAGTTCTTTTTTTTTTTTTCAAAAATAATGTATTTCAAAATATTTTTAGTTTTTAAAATATGATTAAAAAGTTTTTTAAAAACTAAATGAGATCTTTTTATGATTTACTAGCTCTAGAATAATCAAGGAACACACATTTGAGAATACGAGGGACTGATATCTTCCACGTGATAAATTAATCATGGCATATTTAGGAGTGTTTATGAACAATGACTAATCTATGAAAAATCATTCAATATTAAGAAGCAAATTATATCAAAAAACAAATATTATAATTGAAAATATGTAGAAGATAAAATTCATTAAAGAGTAAGAATCTTACAATCTTTCAAGTTCTTAATATATGTGACAATGCCAATATTCTAATACTCAAATATTAGCAAATGATTATTCATAATCTTAATGAGGTCATGGATTACTGTGCAAAGCGCAGATAAGTTATCTAATTTATTAATATTATTCTAGTATTTAATAGTTGATAAACAACTTTTATGGTACAAAGAGGGTAAATTTAAACTATTTGTAATAGGTTTAAGGCATATTTGACCCAATAAACAAGGGAGGGGTAAAAGTAATCTAATAGGCGAGGAGGACATTTTAAACAATTTATAATAAATTAAGGACATTTTAAACCTTTTTTCTGTAAAATATAACCAAATTGTGAAGCGCAATAAATTGCAAAACCAATCTCGAATTGAATTCAGTTGGTAACCCTAGCTACAGTTTTCTGTCTGTCATATTGGATAGGTTGTAGAGATACTACATAGGTAAAAATGAACAACTCTGGCATCGATGGTGGAAGTTCATCCGTAAGGTTCATGTATGGTCTATTACTTGTGATAACCGAAAAGAGAAACTATATGGAAGAAGCAGCAAGCATGGTGATTGAAAAGGTCTTTTGGCTAAATAAGTAAGCCCCTACAACCCAACTATTTATTTACTAAATCTCTACGCATTTCATTGGTGGTAATAGTATGAAGTCGTCAGCATCCTCTTCATTGTCACTTTCTATCCAGCCATAACAAGGAAATGACCTTCTTGGTGGCTGAAGGCAAACTCGCTTTGAGGAAGGAAGAGTTGTTGGGATATGATCAGCAGGGGCAGGCACACCATTAACTGAAGTTGGAGGTACAGTAACATTAAAGTTACTGCCTCGACTCCCAGAATTTCCACCATCACTGCAAAAAACATTAGCCGGCCTCTTCTGGATATAGGAGGTTTGGTCCTCCTCTATGTCTTTACATCCTTCAGCTGGTGGGAGACATAATACTTCTGCAAAACAGGGTTGTCAGGGAAATTTCACAATCCAAGTTCCAGCACGACTGAACTATTGTAATGAATGTAACTGCTGCAGTTACAATTAAAAAAAAAAAGAATGCAATAGTGCAGCCTCCCTAATCTATTGGTCTATGACTTGGATGTTTTTTTATTCCTAAAAGATGACAGATGGAATAAAAGTGAAATAGAAGGCTTAGAAGTGAGATAATGAAACTATGTGGCTGTCTTCCAAAAGCAAAGGAATGATCCCTTTTTTAGTTAACTGATCTGATGGGTCCAACAAACAATTAATTATAAACAATATCTGAATTATAAATAAATAAATAATAGGCTAAGATTCTAAATAAAGGATGACAAATAAATGGGGTCTTCTTTTATTCTTAACGTCTTGTGATCTTGAACCAATTATGCGCTTCAATATAATTACCGGGAGTAAGCACTCTGCAATTTCAGAATCTCCTGTTGAATGGCCTGGGAGCCAGATTCAATGTTTTTCTACATTGTTACTCTGATTTCCATTGCTTGGCATTCGCAACTAAATGGCTACACCATGGACGAATTACACATAATCAAGAAGAAGAATTAGCACAGACGATCAGTTCCTTACCAGTACTGCCAATGTCTTGTTTGTTGCCACAAAGCTCTTCGTGTGTAGGTTCTACTGCATCAGCAAGCTGAGAGCATCCTGTTTCTCCTAGAGTATTGCCAGATTCATTGTTTGTGGAATTAAGAGTGCCTGAAGGACAAGTGGTACTTAATAAAGCAGGGTCTTCTGCTCTTTCATCTTGTGAGGAAAAACCCTGCTATAACTCAAAAGTCTTCAGCTATTCCAGTATATGCATATATTAATCAAGGTGCAATGAACATCAGTAATAATCATATCAATATTGAAGGAGAGATGAAAATTTTCATCAGCGTCATTGCATTTCATATAGTTGGCAGTTGGCACTCCATGCAACACAGATATGAACCTGTAGCTAGTTTTCTATTTATACAAAACTCAACCAGAAATAACAACTAAATGTACCCCGAATGGAGACTATAAGCAAATGTGGCTCAGCCCCTTGTAGTTAAAAATATCATACAATTTAGACTAGCAGTCTAAGAACTATATGTGTTCAAAGGTGAAATATAGATCCGGGAGTTCGACTCAGAAATAAAACATGTGTCTTGTTTCTTCTTTGGTATGTTGTAACCAATAATAAAAGGAAGAAGACAATCCATCAATTGACTTATGGTACATAAGATGCATAATCTATGAATTGACTTATGACACATAAGATGCATACAGAGGACAAGGGTGGAAATAGGGTTCTTTAAGGTCCACATTTACAGCAAAAAGAAAATTTAATTGCTTATTGGGCTTGATTCAGAAGCAGCTCTTATTGTTAATAGCTGACAGTCTCAGAACCACGTAATCGTTTTAGAGGAAGCTGGGATTAAAAATGCTTCGTTTATTTCTAAGAGACCAAGGGAAGCAAGTGTGATGAGCTGGATAAACTCGAACTAAGAGAAAGCACTCGGTGTAAAGCAGAAAAAAAGATAAAGCAGAAAAAAGAAATAAAGCAGAAAAAAAGATAAGCACGATAAGAGAAACAAGTGACTGCATCATCTAGCATGCTCAAATCAACAGCAAAAGTTTTGCCTCATTCAAGTTTGGGTCGGCTATATAAATCCTTATTGTCATGTTGCTTCATTTAAGTCAGACTCAGTCCAATAGACATCTAGCATGATCTAATCAATTGTCAAAAATATGTAGACATGAATAGATAGCAAGTTGATGAGCGGAATAAAGGACATGGATTTTTATACTAACAAGTTCGACAAAGCAAGCCTTCCATCCTCTCATTCATACCGGAGGAAGCAGGGTAGAAAATATGATAACCTCTCTCTGCACCATCCCACAATTACAATGTAAGCACTGTTACAAGTCTACCAAGCACAAGACATGCCCTGAAGTAGCTCTATGGGGTGACTAATACCACCTCAACAATGAATGCTAGATTAGCACCTCATACAGATTTAGTTCTACATAGTGTAATATTCCCTGCCTTTGGGATGTGCCAATAGGAATCTACCGGCTTTGCAGAACCATAACATTCAGTCTTGGGACTAGAAGGAAAGGTTGTGATAAGATGTACTTTAATCACCAATACACATTCATTATTAGTGCAGACCCGCAGGATATGTGAATCAACAACACTTAAAGCAGTTCTAAGCATCTATTATTTGTGCCACAGAAAATCATTCCCTCTAAGCATCTACTATTTGTGCCACGGAAAATCATGCCCAGACAAAATACTCAATTAGATCAAGTTACAAAGAAATTTATAAATGACCGTGTGGATCCTCATACTAGAACACGTAAATGATTGATTAGAGCAACCTAAGTTAGCAGTAAGATCCACTTATATTGATTTCAATGAGAAGCTCTACATATCTTTTAACGGATTTGAGGAACCATTTTTCCAAACAGCTAAGGAGACCACATGATGGTATCACAGGTTATAGAAAACCCGAGGATAATACATGAAAGGAACAAGCAACCAAACAATAACAATGGAAGAATGGGCAATAGACTCCTCATGACATAAGGACAATTATTCATCAATAAAATTAGATGACACAAGTATACAGCCTGCAGGAAGCTGTTTTCCTGCATATTGAATGTATGTATACAGGTAAACTGAATAGGCAGATTTTTAACCATTCATGATCAAACAGTATGAACGTATCAATTCATATATTTGGAAAGGGAACTTCATGTCCTACTTACAATATGACTTATCATGAACATTGTTTAAAAGGCTACTGACTCATACTTCTTAATCCATGTAAAAAAAATAGCAAACTAAAAATTGTGATTACCTTTGAGTAAGGAAGTGCTGTAGGGTGATGATCAACAGGAGGAGCGACATGACTAATCGGGCATAGTGAAGCAGTTGGATAGTCATTCCCTAATTGCACATGACTCCCAGAACACAATTTCAAATAATTAACTGGGCAGGGGGAGGAAGTTGGAGGTGAAGCAAAATCATGAGAGTTACTCCCTGATTGCACTTGATTCTTGGAATTCCCACCATCACAGCAAACAGCATTACCCATCTCCTTCTGGGTAGAGATTTGGCCTTCCACTATGTCTTTCCAGCTATTTCCATCTCCTTCAACTGGTGGGGGGCAAAATACTTGTGCAAAACAGGGTTATTAGCGAAATTTTCGTAACATGGACCTCAAAGTCATATAGGCACTCTTACTGTTTCATAAATAAAAGAAGCAAGAGTTTACATTCAAGTTTCAGCACGAGTGGACTATTGCGAAAAAAGAAAAAAAATAAATAAATGCTGCAGTAGAAAAGAATGCAATATTATATCTTCCTTATTCTGTTAACAATTACATACCCAGTGTAATTCCACAAGTAGGGTCTAAGAAGGGTAGTGTAGGCAAACCTTAACCCTACCTTAAAAGGTAGAGAGTGTTTCCGATAGACCCTCAGCTCAAGAAAATAACACAGAAAAACAATTTGGGAAAAGAAATATGGAAGTGAAGAGTTATGATAAAATACTAAAGATAGCATGACAAAGCCTTCTAAAAAAGAACAATAACAACAATGAAAATAACACTACAATCGAAGTACAAGAAAAAACAAATAGTAACAGAAATCGAAGACCAAAAAACAACTACAACTACTATTATGGAGCAGTAAGTGAGATAACTCTCAACTATCTACTAGCCATCTACCCTAATCCGTATCCTTCATAGCCTCCTATCTAAGATCATATCCTTGCTAAGCTGAAGTTGCGTCATTTCCTGTCTAATCACCTCTCTACAATACTTATTTGTCCTACCTCCATTTCTTCTGAAACCATCCATAGTCAACCTATCACACCTCCACACTGGGGCATCCGTGCATATCCTCATCACATGCGCGAACGATCTTAGCCTCATTTCTTGCATCTTATCCTCCTCTGAGGTCACTCCTATCTTATCCTAGATATCTTCATTTCTAATCATATCTTCCCTAGTAAGCTCACACATCAATCTCAACATACTCATTTCCGCTACTTTCATCTTTGGAACGTGAGATTTCTTAACTGGTCACACTCCACCCTATACAACATAGTTGGTCAAACTACCACACCACCACCCTATAGAACTTGTCTTTAAGTTTTGGTGGCACCATCTTATCACTCCATATGCACGCCTCCATTTCATCCACCCTACACCAATACGATGTGTGACATCATCATCAATCTCCCCACCCTGGGTATCAAGCCTCACTTCCCCATCAGCCTCATGAGTTTCGTCAGTGAACTTGCAATCCAAGTATTCTAATCTTACTTGATTTGTTGGTATACTAAATTAATTTATCTGATTCGAATGAATGTTACTCATGTATTGGCTTGGCCAAGTGTTTTTCTACTTTGTTAAACTGATTTCCATTGCTTGATAGCTAAATTGATACTCCATAAACAGAAACTTAGATAAATCAAGCAGCAAAATTAGCACACACTTACAGTTCCTTACCAGTACTGCAAATGTCTTGTTTGTTTCTGCATAGCTCTACATATATTGGTGCTGGTACATTGACAAGCTCAGAGCATGACATTTCTCCGACAGTAGTACCAGCTTTGTTGTCTGTGGAATCAACGAGAGTGCTTGAGGGACCAAGGATGCATTGTAAAGCAGGGTCTTCTGCTCTTTCCACTTGTGAGGAGACACCCTGCTATAATTCAAGGTCTTTAGCTAATCCATCATATTCATATACAACTCTAGCGGCAATGATATCAAGTAACAATCATATCAATATCGAAGAAGAGGTAAAAACTTTGAATCAACAATCATTTCATGTAACAGGCACTACATGCTATACACAGATTAAACCATATAGCTGATTCCCTATATATACAAGCTTAACCAGAAATAACATTTTAATGTACCCTGAACAAGACTCACAAAAACATCTGATCCAAGGAAGATAAGAAAATGTAGCTCAGCCGTGTAGTTATAGATATCAAACAGTTTAGGCTAGCAGTTGTAGAACTATATATTTGTTCAGAAGTGAAATATAGATCACTCAAAAAAATAAATCATGCTTCTTGTTTCCTGTTTATTTTGTAGTGCTGACAAATAAATAAAGGACAGAAGCCAATCTATGAGTTGATTTATGAATAATAAAGATACATACAAAGGACAATGGTGGAAGTAGAAGTATGTTAAGATTAGCAATTCCAGCAGAAAGAAAGCTTAATTTCCTAGTGGGCTTGATTCAGAAGCGGCTCGTATTGTTAATAGCCCAGAGTCTCAAGACCAGGTGACGATTTTAGATAAAGCTGGGAACAAAAGATGCTTCCTTTAGTTCTGAGAGTCCAAGGTAAGCGAGATGAGCTGGATGAATTTCACTAAGAGAAAGCACTGAGGAGTAAAGAACGAGATCAAATAAAAACGACAAGAGAAGAAAGAGATGACTGCATCATCTAGCACACTCACCAATTAAGAATAACAGATAAAACTGAATAAATAGTATGTCACTGTGAAGCATAAAGGACAAGAATTTATCCTAACAGGTTCTACAAAGCAAGCCTTCCATCTTCTCATTCTTTCCTTGGGAAATCAAGATAGTAAACATGATAAGCTCTCTCTGCACAGCCCCAAGATTCAAAAAGTAAGAGCATGTGTGGATTGGCTTTTGTCTTTTGACCTAGACCTATAAGTCAAAAGCTCTAACTTATGGCTTTTGGCTTATTTTTACCATTGTAGCTTAAAACTTTTTTTTTTTTTTTGAAACTGGTAAGGTTGAAGTCTTCAGCATTAAGGGTATGTTGGCTACCTCCAAAAAGGAATAATTACAGATTTCCTATCAAATCTATAATTTGATCTATATCATCTATACAAAGCTGTTTACACCAAAAAAGTAGAGATACTATACAATTCCATTTAACTTTGTGGATGGAATTGAATCTATCTTCAAAACATCTTCCATTTCTTTCTCTCCAAATTGACCACCATACACATGATGGTATTAGCTTCCACCATCTCTTTTGAATTTTACTGCCTCCCCTCCTAATTCAGCAGCTCAACAGATCTGATGTATGTTCTGGCATTGTCCAGTTCATGCTTGTGATGTTGAGAAACAGGTTCCAAAATTTGAGCAGTAAACATACAATGCAGGAAGAGATGGTTATTTGTTTCCCCTGTCAAGTTCCACAAAAAACACCTAGGGACCAGCTGCCTGCCTTTCTGCTGTAGAACTTCTTCTGTTAAACATGCTCTCTTTATCACTAACCTGGTGAAACACTTTACTTTTGTAGGAATGTCACTCTTTCAAAAGTAATTCCAATTATATTTTGGGTCCCCCTGTCATCCCCTGTAGTCCTCTTTTGTAGGCATTGTTGACTGAGAAAAACTCCATCATTACTATGTTTCCACAGGATCTTGTCTGTTGCTATTCTGGTTATAATCATTCCAGCTAGTTTTCCCAGTAGCGATGCCACCCTCTCCACCTCCCAATCATTAAGTAGTCTTCTTAAAGATATGTCCCATCCATGTTCTGTCCAACAATCACTCACTCTAGCATCAGGTTTCTCACACATTAGAAACAAATCTGGAAAAAGTTCCTATAGGCACTTTTTAATTTACCCAAACACTTCAAAAGTGCTTAAAAACTATTTTGGCTTAAAAGCACTTAAAATAAGCCAATTCAAACAGGCTCTAAGTACTGTTTCAACTCAACAACACAAGGTGAGGCATGCCCAAAAGTAACTCTATGATGTTATTAATGCCACCACAATAATGAAGCGCTATATTTTTGCCTCACATGGATATCTGTTTGCATAGTATAAGCTTTCCTACCTTTGGAATGTGAAAACCAGCCTCTGAAAGTAATACAGAAGAGGAAACTACAAGCTTTGGAAAACCATAATTTTCAGTCTTGGACTTCATGAAGGATTGTGATGAGATATATTTTAATCACAGATATACATTCATTATTAGTGCAGTTTGCAGGATATGTGAATCAACACTGCTAAAAGCAGTTCTAGGTGTTACTTGTTTAAGATATCTATATATATTAATTGATTTCAAAGTCATAAATATTAGGAAAATTATTACTCCCTCCGTTTCAATTTGTTTGTCTTCCTTTCCTTTTTAGTCTTATTCAACTTTCCACATGACATATTTAAGACCAAAAGATTAAAGGATATTTTGGTACATTCTACATATCTTTAGTTTAAGAGCACAAGATTCAAAAGTCTTCTTTACTTTCTTAAACTCTACGCCAAGTCAAAACTAAACAAACAAATTAAAATGGAGGGAGTAAATGATAAGGCCATCTATCTATTTGTTTGTACATCTGTCTATCTGTTTGCCTATCTCTCAACCTAAATAATGGTAAGCTCTAGGGAAATGTTGATAGACTTTTTTATTATATGTAGAGTAAATTTAACATTCGAAAATTATATTTTAATTATTATGTCTTTAGTTTTATGACTTCAAATATAACAAAAATTTCATACTGGAATAGATTCTTCTATAACTCCACTTCAATTCAAATATTGGCATCATAGGTTATTGTAATTTGTAAGCATTTTAACATTAGAGAATGCACCAAGAAAATAGGTAAAAAAAACAACTGTGTAGCTAAAACTTCAGGAGCTGAAAGTGACATAATAAAACAATTTTGTTATGCTAAAGTTTGTTACATACTACATAGGGCTGGGGCTTAAAGGACTAGACACAATGGATAACCCTGACTCAATTAAAAAGGTTGAGCAATGGTGTAGTCTAAATTAATTATGATATTGTACTCTCTCTTTTTTAACTTTAAATTAATATAAGAAAAAGAAATATAATGTCACAAGAATATTTAAAAAGTTAAATCTCATTGAGGACTTAGTCTTTGAAAGGCTTACAATAATAATACTTAATAAATTTCAATGCTTAAGATTATAAAAGTTAACACTGAAATCGTGGAGTATACTACATTTACATATCATATTTGTACTTTGTCTTATTCAACAAATCTTTGAAGAATCTTGACAAAAGTACTTCGGTAACTTGCTTATTTAAGTAGGTTACAAAATAATAGTTTTCATATTCTCATAAAAGTCCACAGACATAATAAGGTATCTGAGGACTTCAGTGGAGTTGGATCTCTTTCTTATAGATCTAAAGCTAAATGACATCAATAGTCATTATTTTGGGAACTCAAATACATTGTATAATACTCCTATCTATGTCATTTTTAGAAGTTGTACTCCTGTACATGCGCAGAGTGTGTACCCTAAAACTAGTTTTAAAAAAATATAGCATTGTTTACATGGTCTATGAAGAGAGCATGGACTCATGTGAACCCATTCCCCAACCTATAGATACACCCTGGTAAGATCCACCTTTATTGATTTAAATGAGATGATTTACATATTTTTTAACAAATTCAAGGAACCATTTTCTCCAACAGAAGTGGAGACGTTTGACAGACCACAGATTACTGTAAACACGAGATATAATTCATGAATGGCACAAGCAGTCAAAACACAAGCAATGAGGAAAATTGAGCAGTAGACTCCACTTGACATGATGACAGTTCTTCACCAACAGTTAGATGACACAAGGATACAGCCTGCACAAGGACACAGCCTGCAGGATGCTACAATAAAGACAAACAATGTCCTCTATTTGATGGATCAAGCATTAACATGCAATTTCCACTTCAACTCCATTTAGCAGAAAAGCTTGCAATATAGCTGTAAGGAACATCACCGACTTTTAGTAATTTCTTAAAATATATTTCTGCTGGAGTTTTGTTAATAGTTTGAACCGACACACTTCTCTAGCAGATTCCAGTTCAAAGAAGGGATTATTACTTGGATATACAGACCAGTAGAACAGTTTCAGATCCATCTAACTAAAGGAAATAATAATCATCAGTTCAACACTCAATTTTATCTTCAAATATACGTTGGACAGAATTAGTTCTACCCTACTGGTATATCTTACATAAGAAAATAAAGGATTCCAATATAGTAAGATGAGTTTATCCAATATGCTTATATAGGTCAGTATACATTACTTAAAACAGGGTTTCACAGAAAATCATATTTCATTTACAGTAAAAGGTTTCGATTCAACTTTTAAAAAATACTGTAATGTAATTTGGGTATGTAGCTATGTTGAATGAATGGAGATAGAACTGAATAGACAAACTTTTTCAACATTCATAATAAGAACAAATTTAGCTGTCAAACAAAATGAGTCCCAATGATCAATTTATCAATTGATATAGGTGGAAAAGAAACTTCCAAGTCATGCTTACAATCTGCCTTCTCATGAACAGTGTTTAAAAGCTGCAGGTTTGTGCTTCTTAATACATGTAAAATTCATAGCAAGACTCAAAATTGTAGGACTGGGAGCATTTGTACAGAGAAAAATGTTTATCAAACATATATATTCCTTGATGGAATTATATTTTAGTATTTCTCTATGTTGAGAAAACTATTCTCTTCAAGGAAAATATTTTCCACCAAAACAGAACATATCTTCCTTCCCATGCACAAATATCCCAACTCTTACTACCTATAATTGGCTTCAATCAACAGACACTGTTGCTATACTTGTTTTAATCAACAACATTATTGTCAAATTTTTAATAGGAAAAATGATCACTAAAACGCAGTCCACCTATCCTATCTACTCCTCGTACAATTACAATTTGTCATTTACTATTACATCCAATCAAAGCTGGAAAATAACACAGAATTAATTAGTAAAACATTTTCCCCAAAGAAAAAATTTCAGCAAAAGTCATCGAGTATTGAACCTTTTGTTTCGTAAAGGCTTCATCATTGCTCTCTTGATCACGAAGAATAGCTTCAATGAGTTCTTTGTAGCCATATTCCTCAATAAAGGCCCATCCATCATCTCCACCGTATTCCTTAAAAATAGTGACGATAAATAAGCAAAATTTCACGTAACCCATTAGGTTAAGCCCAAAAGAAGAATGCATAATCCAGAAAATCGCAGGATTAACGAGTTCCATGGTTCCAAAATCACGTAGGCAACCAAAACAGGGAATTCCCACTAGATTCTTAACGCTTACCTTCAGAAGTTGTTTTACTGTTTTCTGAACAAGCCGTTCGTCAAATCCGAAAGCTGTCATGGCATCAGTTGCTGCGTCCATTCGGCTTAATCGCTGCGAATAAAACCAATCAACAGTGGAAGAAAACAGTATAGCACAATGCAATGAAAAAAAAGGTGAAATTTCAAACCTTTCTGGGTCTTCCTCTGGGTGCCATTGTTGCGTGCTTCGAACGCCTCAACACACAGCAAAAGAGGCGACGAAAGACTGCAATGAAGTACTGTATGTTTGCTTTAATCCTGAAACTGAAAAGTATCTATATATTGCAATCTACTCATTTTTTACTTCTCCAAAATACCCTCGTGTTAATTATAACCAATTTGTTTGCATTGCGTCATTTTAAGGCATCGTTTGGTTTGGGAGAGAATATAAAAATAATGTTTAATAGAGTGTATTAATAATAATTGTATTAGAAAGGTTTGTGCTAGTTATGTTTGCATTAGTTATGTATAGATTATTTCTTTTGTATTATTTCGTTTGATGTATTAAAAATAGTATGCATTGTATAAAAATATTTATTTACAAAAATAGCTTTCATCATTATGATGGAAAACATGTAAAAGTGTTTTTGAGGGAGGGGGGGATATTTTTTATTATTTTTATTTCATTTCCTTCTTATTCTCAACATTTACATTCACGTGATTTCATGCAATTTTTCGTATTATCTAAAAAAGTATTAGTATAATATTGTTAGTAATATAATTTTTAAATTAAAGTAGAATCATTGTTGAATAAAGTTATGGACTTACGTTTTCATTTTCTTTTAAATCATATTTATGTATGTTATGTTGAAATTTGACAGAAGAGTATTATGTTAAATTTTTGTTTTGAATTTAGAACTTATGTTATATTTTCAATTTCATTTGTTTTAGGACTGTTGACTCGATATTTTACATTGCAAGCTATTTTTTTAAGTTGGACTTGATAGATTATCTTTTTGTCAAATGTTTTATAATTCTATGGCATTATGTTTATAATATTAATCTTTTTGTCAAATGTTTTATAATTTTATGGCATTATGTTTATAATATTAATCTTTTTGTCAAACATGCATTTCATGATGTTCATATAATTCTGTATTTTTAGTTTTTATGATTAATTTAATTAAAATATACTAGATTGAAAAAATAAATCAATTATTTTTTATAATATTAGTTAAGAGCATGTGTTTATCAATTAATATATTTTAAAAAGACAATATATATCTTAAATATTCAATTTAATATCATTTATAAAGGCCCTTATTTGTCAAATATAATTTTTTAATTTACATAATTAATTTTTATTTTTAAAATTCAATATAACCTTATGATTACACTTGTGCAACCAAACAGTACACTTATAATTACAATGTGACAAACAAACAAGTCAGCATAATTACTAGGCTAAGAATTACTATCCTAGTAATTATACCAATTTCAATTACCTGGTGGCTTTCCAAACAAACCCTGAGTATTTTGACTATAAAGTTTTTGAAGGCGTTTGAATTGACTTATTTTAAAATTTTGCCCTAAAATAATTTATCAAAAATATTTGGGAAGTTATGACCAAACACTAAAGTAGCTTTTGATATTTAAGATCTTTTTTATTTTTGGAGTTGTTTGAAAAAATAAAGTGACAGCTTATAAGCTAAAAAGAAGTCGATCCAGACACATCATTTGACTATTAGATTCTGTTTTTAAAATTTTTGGAGTTATCTCATAAAGACAAAAAAGTATTTTTAAGTATTTTTTTTTTATTTAAAAAGTACAAAAATAAGTTAAAAGTCAAAACTCAACTTATGATTTTTATTTTTTAGCTTATAAGCTATTGAAAAATAAATTCAAACACCCCATAGTATTAACAAATAGGCATTTATGTCATCTCCCAACATTTCAATACTATTACGACCCAAAAATGGACGTGATGACACTTGTCTATTCCCCTAAGACAAGTCAGTCTCAACCCAACAAAAACAAAAGAAATGTGGAAAACAGTAAAGCAAGAACAAGACAAAGGCGGAAAACTTATTAATACTAAACAATACCCCAAAACCTAGTTGTTATGTGTACAAGCCACTAATGAAAATACAGAATTCAAAAGATAAATATAAGTCTCAATTTTTGTTTTTCAAATAGAACAAAGCTTTAGGGAAAAAGGAAAAGAGGGCCCGCCAAGACGACAAGCGGCTACCTCTCAAGTCCTCCAATGAGCCTCGAATGTCATGAGAAGAAGAAGAAGATCACACGGGTTCGAGCTCAAAACCTACACAAGTGTAAAAGCAAGCAGTGAGTACCAACAACATGGTACCCAGGAAGCAACCTAATAAACAAGGCATCTAGCTAGAAATTGAATACCCCTTACACTCCAACCAAACCTCCTCAAACTACAATCTACATAGAAATCAGACCAACCTAGCAATTTACAATACACGGCTCACAATGCCTAATATCCACGGCTCAATAGTCACAATCAACAAACAAACGAATCAAGTTGTACCACCATGTATTACGCATATGCTAGTTCTATTCATATGATACTTGACATAGCCTTATCAGGTGAGGTATCATGTATATAAGATTAGTGTTAGTTTAAACTAGCTTGGAAGGTGATGTGATGCCTTGCACGTTTCAGCATATGTACTCCAAGTTAACCCTGACAGAAGTATTTAAACTCGAGATAGTAAGGTGGTAATTGAGTTTAAAGCTCAAATTTAAGTGCTAAGCTAAAGCAAAAAGGATTAATATTTAGAGAATGGATTAATATAAGTGAGTTGCTTGCTTGACTTAACTAAGCTAGTAGGTGACAAGTAGGTGCATCACCTAGTTAAACTTGTTCTCCAGCTTAAATGACCAAGTAGGTACATCACCTACTGAGATTCTTTTGATCATATTGGGCCAAGTACGCTACCACCTACTTGCACTAATTCTGATCCAACTTCAGTAGAAGAATAAGGGATAAAATGGATCAGATTTAGGCCTATGTTAATGGACTCACTTGAGGCCCAAACTAAGTTAAATAAAATAAAAATGAAATTAAAACCCAGCAACCAAATCTACCAAGGCCCAATGTAAGTTAAGCCCAACTAAGGAAAAGGGCAAGTAGGTGAATCACCAACTTTAATCTTTTGAACAACTTGATGTACATAAGCAGGTGCATCACCTACTTGGCCATTTAGTGGCTGAAAATGAAGCTAAGAAGAAGGAGGTTCTAGAGGATATTTTTAAGGGTCAAGAAAGCTCAATATAAGATAAGCATTGGCTGCTATTTCCACTCCTTTTAACACATAAAAATTGAGATTTAACTCCAGGACTCTCTCTCTTTTCTCTTAAAGATTAAAATAATAGCCTTAAAATTTCTTCTAGGGTTCTCGAAGAAACCCTCATCTTTGCAAGACAAGGTAAGTGAAAACACTTATGGATTTAGCTTAATTCTCCAATGGATGATTAGGAAAACATGTTAATTTATGCTCAAGTATAAGTACAAAGGCAGAATGTTTCCACAAGCTACTTGTCATTCCCCGAGCATACACCCTAGACGTGGTAGACACTCGAGAACCATTGCAAATCCCAAGAGAACCCTTGGCCTAGCTCAATACTCAGTGAAAGACTTACTCAACAATAAAAGAACTTTAAAAGTAAAGTTTAAACTCAATGTCTCAAAATAGATACTCAGAATATTTTATGTAAAACATTCACTGGCCAAAAGAGGCAACTCAAGTCTTTAAACATTAAACACTAGAAATGAAAAGACTTCTCAACTACTACTGTCTATCTATCTATGAAGCCTCTAACAACTATGATGGAAGTCAGGACAAGACCCACGACATCCTAACTAAACTGAAAAGTAAATGGGAATCCTCCATAAGCAAGGAGGCGCAGCAAGCAAATCTGGAACTTGACTGGATCAACGAAACACTAGTTAATGATCATGGTATCTGCATCATGAAAGATGCAGGTCAAATGGCATCAGTACATGGAATGTACGAGCATGTAAGGGGAACACTGAACATAACCTGCAAGCTTGATTTGATAAATAGGAAACCAAACTCACCTCAACTCAAGGATACTCAAACTCAAGAATACTCAACTCATTTCAGTATAAAAGCAACAATAGAGATACATTATAAAGAAAGCTTTCAAAACAATAGATAAAAACTCAATGTATTTAAAAGTATGATAATAACTCAGTTTGTATGTAAAGATACAAAAATAACTCAATTTGGGAGATTATCTAATCGACAACCATCACTATGAGTTATGTCATCATATAACATCTCGCCCACGCTACCAGAACTCTTATATACCTGTCCGTAGCATAATACATCCTCAACTAAGTGGATCCACTAAGCTATGCTTAAAAAGCAATAAGGAATCATCTAAAAAGTATGACCCTTTTTCTACCCACGTTGGCTACATAGTTTATGAGGACTTTTAGTTGTATGAACTCGTCCCCATATCGCTGCTCAATACTACTCCCAAAAATATAACTCAACTCATATGTTTAAAAAACAATTCCTCATCCTCAAGCTTTGAGATTATTACTCAAAAGGTTATGTTAAAAGAGATTATACTAAAAAAAACTCCTCATGAACTTATTTGGAAATCGATGTTTCCTCTCATTTTAAATGTGGAAAAATTACTCTCGGGAATACTTAGTTCTCATATATTCATTTTGAAAAATTAAACTCAACTCTCCTCATCCTCAAACTCAAGTACTCAAGTCTTAAAACAAGTTTTAAAATATTGTAAAAGACTTCTCAAAATGACTCGAAAGAAATCTCAAGACTTTATTCTTAACTCTACTTTGAATTTGAATTTGAATTATGAATTCAAGGGTTATGATTCATGTTATGAATGATTTCTCGATGCTTAAATGTACTTTAGAGTAGTTAGAATCAGTTGGGAGTGAAGGTACACTTTATGAGGACTCAAACGAAGCAACTGACTAAAAAGGTGGGGCAGGCGTCTGGCGCACTGCTAGCGCGGGCCGCCAGCCCCTAAACTTCAGAGACTGGGTTTTGGCGCACTGTTGGCGTGCCACCCTAGACCTCCTGGCGCATCTGAGGCGCGCCGCCCAGCCTATCCCCAGAACTTTTCGATGGATTTTTCTTCTCGTTTTCTGACCCTAACTCGCCTAGGATCGATTATTTTCCTCAATTTTTCCTTAGATTCAATTACCCAATACAAGTACACAAGAATCTACATACTTTTCCTCAAGAACAACTCTCAACAATTGAAATTCTCACCTCAACATTCATCAAACATCATAGACAAAACATGAAGAACAAAACCTCAAGAACACCTATCAAGAATTCAAATCATCTAAAGAACAAAATTACTAATGAAATTTACATGATTGACGTGTGGGTGAACAAACCCAACACTATGAATGCTTACATACCTTAATTTTGAAAAATTCCTTGACAAATCTCATGAATCTTCACGAACGCCTTGAACATTTCCTCTTTTCCCCTTTTGAACTCTTTTCAAAACCTAAGTGTAATTTAGGATTGTAAAACAGACCCAAATCAGATTTGACCCCAAAATATTATTAAAATCATTTTAAGCTGATGGGATAAGGAAAAGAACAAAATACCCCTCATTAATTCGGGTAACTTTCCTTAATTGGACAGGCAAACTTCAAACGGGCATATCTCCCTCATCCGAACTCAAAATTTATCAAACTCAGTGGCTTGGAAAGAGGATTCTAATACCCTTCATTTGATATCTTATGGGCCACCTAACTCATCGTGTACTGAAAGTTATGATCGTTTGAAGTTGACCCAAACTTCACAACTTAATCTTAACTTGAATAAATTTCAAATTAGCTCTTTCCAAATTAGTTCTTTATGAATTTAGGTCTTTCTAAGGCGGGATGATACAATATCTCCCCCTTGGGAACATTCATCCTCAAATTAGATTATTCTAAGTAGACTAAGGGTGGTAACATCTAACACCCACCTCAAACACCCAACATGCAAATTAACACAACATTTCAACTAAAAGAGTACCAAGAAAGAATTAGTACCTTGGTCTGGAAAAGATATGGGTATCTCTTTTTCATATCTTCCTCAGCCTCCTAAGTAGCTTTCTCAACAAACTAATTGCTCTATAAGACTTTGATTGATGCTACCTACTTGGTTCTCAACTTACGAACCTGACGATCTAGAATCTGAACGGGTACTTCCTCATAAGATAGGTTGTCCTTAATACCAATATTTTCAGTAGTTATAATAAGTAAAGGATCGCCCATACACTTCTTCAACATAGAAATGTGAAATACCGGATGAACTGCTACTAACTTTGGGGATAGCTCCAACTCGTAGGCTACATTGCCAATCCTCTTGGATATCCTATAAGGACCAATACACAAGGGACTAAGCTTTCCCTTCTTGCCAAACCTCATAATACTCTTCATGGGTGAAACCTTCAAATAAACCCAATCATCCACCTCAAACTCCAAGTATCTTCTCCTAACATCTGTATAAGATTTTTGACGACTATGCATTGTTTTCAACCTTTCTTGAATATTCTTCACCTTCTACATAGCTTAATGAACCAAGTCTGGTCCTATCAACCCAGTCTCACCAACCTCAAGCCATCCGATAGGAGATGTACATCTTCTCCCATAAAAAGCCTCATAAGCTATTTAGATGCTAGAGTGATAACTGTTACTGTAAGCAAACTCAATGAGAGGTAAGTGATCATCCCAACTACCCTTGAAATTGACCACACACGCCCTCAACATATCCTCTAAAGTCTGAATCGTACGCTCTGCTTGACCATCAGTCTGAGGATGAAAATCAGTACTAAGGTTTACCTTCGAACCTAGACTCTTCTGGAAAGACTTCCAAAACTGCGTGGTGAATTGTGCATCTCTATCTAAAATAATAAACACCAGAACTCCATGAAGTCTGACTATCTCTTGAATATATAATTTGGCATAATCCTATGCTGAAAAAGTAGTCTTTACCGGTAATAAATAGGCTGATTTAGTCATTCGATCTACAATCACCCAAATCGATCATGCTGCCTGCGAGACCGTGGTAAACTATTAATGAAATCCATATTGATCATCTATCACTTCCATTCCGAAAGTTCTATGTTCTGATCCATACCACCGGGCCTCTGGTGCTCTACCTTCACTTGTTGGCAATTCGGGCACTCCGCAATACACATCTTCATACTACTCCACCAATAGACTTCCATCAAGTAATAGTACATCTTTCTGGAACCAGGATTGATAGAATATCTAGAGCTATGAGCTTCCTCCATGATCCTCTATCTAAGTTGATACACCTTTGGTACACATAGGCTACCTTGATACCTCAATACACTATCTCCCCCTTGTTCAAAAGCCATCACTTTCTACTTATGAACATTTGCCTTTAATTCAAGCAAAATAGGGTCTTGGTCTTGTTTCTCTTTCACTTCAGACACTAATGATGATTCAGCCCCATTTATTACCACCACTCCACCTTCATTGGAATCCATTAACCGAACTCCATATCATGTAAGTCTGTCAGATCTTTGGCTAATTCTTTCTTGCATTCCTCAACATGGGCGGTATTACCCATAGACAATATGTTCAAAGCATCAACAACAATATTAGCCTTACCTGGGTGATAGATAATACTCATATCATAATCCTTGAGTAACTCCGACCACCTTCTCTGTCTGAGATTAAGATCTTTCTAACTAAATACATACTGAAGGCTCTTATGATCGGTGAACACATTTACATGAACACCATAAAGATAGTGACACCATATTTTCAAAGCGAACACTACATCAGCTAACTCTAGGTCATAGGTTGGGTAATTCCTCTCGTGAATCTTAAGATGTCTAGAGGCATAAGCTATAATTTTGTCATCTGCATCAATACACAACCCAGTCCAACTCTGGATGCATCACAATACACAAAAGAACCTTGCGTACCTTTTGATAAGGTCAATACTAGGCAATAGTCAACCTAGTTTTCAATTCTGGAATGCTTTTCTCACAAGTTTCAGACCATTGAAACTTAACTATTTTCTGAGTCAACTTGGTCAAAGGGGATGAAATAGATGAGAACCCCTCGACAAACCTTCTATAATAACCAATCAATCCTAAGAAACTCCTAATATCAGTTGGAGATGTGGTCTAGGCCAGTTCTGCATTGCCTTAATTTTCTAAGTGTCAACTTGAATCCCATCACCAAAAATAATGTGGCCTAAGAATGTTATTGACTCAAGCCAAAACTCACACTTAGATAATTTAGCATACAACTCTCTTTCCTTGAGAGTTTGAAGAACTACTAAAAGATGACTAGCATGATCCTCCTCATTCCTCGAATGAATCGAAATGTCATCAATGAATACGATAACAAACATATCAAGATAAGGCTTAAACACTCTATTCGTAAGACTCATGAATGCTGCAGGAGGATTAGTCAAACCAAAAGACATGACTAGAAACTCATAATGATCATAGTGGGTCCTAAATGATGTCTTTGGAATATCATTCTCTCTTACACTCAACTAATGATAGCTAGATCTGAGATATATCCTAGAAAAACAGGTGGCACCCTGAAGTTGATCGAAAAGATCCTCGAAGTGTTTTGGTGAGTCTATTCTAGATGAGAGAGTTTATCCTGATTATACTATTTATGTTAATCACATGGACACCATGGCTAACTTAGTCGAGTTAGATATGGTGGACTTTGATGTTATTCTAGGTATGGACTGGCTTCATCCTTGTTATGGCTCAATTGATTGTAGAACTTGAGTAGGTAAGTTCAAGTTTCCGAATGAGCCAGTTATAGAGTGGAGGAGTAGTTCAGCAGTGCCTAAGGGTTGTTCTATTTCGTACCTTAAGGCGAGAAAGTTAGTTTCCAAGGGGTGCATATATCACTTAGTCTGAGTTAATGACTCTAGTGTTGAGACAATACCTATTCAGTCAGTTCCAGTTGTGAATGAGTTTCCAAAGGTCTTCCCATATGATATTCCCAAAGTCCCTCCTAAGAGAGAAATATACTTCAGTATTGATGTCCTTCCTGATACTCAGCCTATCTCTATTCTTCCATATAGGATCACTCCAGCTGAGTTGAAAGGGTTAGAAGAGTAGTTGAAGGATCTTCTTGAGAAAAGTTTCATTCGACCAAGTGTCTAACCTTGGGGCGCTCCGGTCTTATTTGTGAGGAAGAAACATGGTTCTTTTAGAATGTGTATAGATTACTGTCAGTTGAAGAAGTATTTGTCGTACTTTTAATATTTTATTAGGTATAGGGTAATTATATGTTTTAGTTTTTGCGTTTAGATTCCTATAATCAATAACCATTCTACTTTTTCCTCTTTTTTGTTCACTATGTTTATTTACTATGAATGCTGGACTATTATGTTTGCTATTGCTTTCTTGTATATACTTATTTTCTAATAATTCATTTATATGCATTTTAAATTCTGATTGGTCTTCAAAATTATATCTTAATGGTTTTTGTGTTATTATACTATTTTCATTTATTAGTTCAATTTTTACTTTTGTTTTGTGTTTATCCCATCCTTGTAATGGGTTTCGTTATATAATGAGTTTAATTTATCATTTATTGCTTGTACTTTATCTCATGAATATTATAATTTCTATTTTATGATCATTTGTTGTTATATTTTCTAACTTTTGGGTAATTTTTTCACTTTTATCCATGGTGTATTTTTCCGATTTTATTATTAACTCTTTTTGCTCCTATTTTGTGATTACATATGGTAGTGAACCACCAATGTGTTTTTGTTATAGTGTGTGGGTATAATTTTTCTAAAAAAGGCATCCCTAATAATATATCTTTATTTGTAAATTCATAGCTATAAATTTCATCTATTAATAATATTTTATCCCATATTTGTGTTTTTACATTTTTAGCTTTATGTGTTATCATGCTTCCTTCATTATTAAATCCTGTTACTATTAATGGTGTTTTTAATTTTTCCCATTTACTATCTGGTAGACAATTATGTTTACACATATTTGCTTCTGCTCCTGTGTCTATCATAGGTGTATAATATCTATTATAGTATCCTTCTATAATTATTTTTGCTAAAATATATATTTTTGTCATTTTAGTTTATAATCTTTTATATAATATCTTTTTCTTGGAATTTTGTCTTTATATCTTGTTTTAAAGCGTTTATACTTTTTTATCCTTTTCTTTTTATATGGATTTTTACATCCAAATTGGGGTGCTAATTTACTTGTACAATATGCTACGTTTTTTACTAATATTTTTTCTAGTTTTAACTCTTCTTTATGTTTTTCACATAGTTTCACAAACCATTGTTGTAAGAATTTTATTCTAGCTCCTAGTGTATCTACTGTATTTGATTCTTCCCAATCTTTTATTATTTTTGAACTAAATGGTTCTGGTAATTTTGTGTAATATAATTTTCTTATTTCTTTACTTTCATCATTTGTATATATTCCTTTATAGTAATATTCTCTAAATGCACATGTATATTCATCTATGTAACTCATTTTACATATTGCTAATTTATTCATTAAATTTCTATTTATTATTTTATCTTTTGTTGTTCTTCTATTTACATTGTCATACTTCCAAATTCATTTCTAATTGATATTTCATATTTATTTAATATGTCTATTCTTGATGTTGCTATTTCATTATTAAGTTTCGTATTATTTCTTAGTGTTTCTAAGCTTATTGATGTTAAGTTTTGTAACCATATTTTCTTTGTTCCTATAAGTGTTCTTTCTATATATCACAGGGCATCTATTATTGATATCTTGTTATCTATTAATTGTTTTGATATATAACCTATCCATAATTGAATTGTTTTATTTGTATACGCTACAGTCTAAATCTAAGAAATTATTTTGATCATAGTTTGTCTAGGTATCCAATTTTTATTCAATCTTTTATCCCATAAAGCTTTATCTCTATTCTCTTTTTCGTAAGTATAATAAGTTGGAGTTGTATCCATTCGTGTTTTAGGATTTGAATTACTAGGTTTTTCATCTAAATTTCCTACATTTATTTCTATATTTTTATCTTTTTCTATAAGATCAGTATATGTTTCTGAATATGATTCATAATTATTTTCTGAAATATTATCATTTTCTTCATTTATTTCATTTATTTCATCTATTTTTAATTCAGGTAATTCTTCTGTTTCTTCTAACATTGTTTTCATTCTTTCTATTTCTTGATTTAACTTTAATTCTTCATTTCTTTTCTTGTACTCTTCTTTTGCTTTTAATTTTTCTTCATATAGTTGTTTAAGGCTTTCTAATTCTTTTTGTAATTCTTGAATTCTAGTATCTTTTACTTCTTCTACTTGTTTAATTTCTTTTTTAGCTTGTTCTCTAACTTTTTCGATTTCTTTTTTCCTATCTATTTCTTCATTTTCTTTTTTTAATCGTACCATTGTTGTTAGACTATCTTCTAATTTTGCTGATTCTTTATCTGGCATTAGATACAATTGGGTTCCTATTTTTTTATATCTTCTTTCTAAGTTTGAATGTATTATTTTTATTTCTAGTCCATCTTGATTTTTATATATTTTTTCTTCTACAGCATATTCTTCTTTATTCATTATAAGTTATGTTGGTATTTATATTCTAATTGTTGTAATTGTAGATCTAATAAGAATATCGTTTTTCTTTGTGCTTTTATAGATTTTTGGCATACTCACCTTATATATTTTCTTCTAATCTATTTTGTCTAAATCTTAATTCTTGTTTTATTTCATTAATTTTTTCTAATAATTGTTCTCTATAAGTTTCATCCATTATATAAACATTTTTTCATAATATTCTCGTTTCTTTATTATAAGATTTTGTATTTCTTTTATATTTTCTAAAGTATATTCTAAGTATTCCATATCTTGGGTTCTTTGGTATTTTATAATATTATTTATTAAAAGTTCATTTAGTAGATCTAAATTTTCCATAGTTTGTAACCAATATGTTAAATATTAAGTAGTTTATCATTAATCTGAATATAAATCATATAATTCATACATGCTTTGGATAGTTAGTTCCTGCCAATTTTGTTCTATGAGTTCCATTATTCTGTCTATTTCTGTTATTTCTTCAATGAGTAAAAGGTCATAAATTTTTCGTTTTATGTCAATATTAAGTGTTTTAAGGATATATAAAATAAGTATTTTATAATTATAATCTCCATTTAATAAGTATGTATTCATCATTTTCATGTTTTCTAAACAGTTTTTATTCCTTCTAACCTTCTTGTTTGTTATTATCAATTATCAAATTATATTAAAGTTATCCTAAATAAATTCTTTTGGTCACTACTATGACTTTTTGGCCTCAATCGATTTACCTAACGCGCTTCAACAAGTTCAGACTTCCCTCAAACGGCTTCTCTTTTGCCTAACTGGGTTTCCGTTTTCGGATGGCATAGTCTGGGCTTACCTATTCTCAGTCTACCTTCGTTCATAGCAAACTACTTCGAATCTATTTAGTATAACAATACTATAACATGATAATAATCAAATAATAATCAAGAGATTATCAGGAATAATAAAGTTTAGTTGTTCATATTGAAATATGAAAATACCTGAGTTTGTAGATTTTCTGGAACTGAGTCCTTCATAGTTTCCTGGGTATTAATAGATTTCTCCATTTATATTTTTTCTTATCTAGCTCTGATACCAATATTAGGATCTTGCGGAATTTAAGAGAGAAGTGGGGAATTAAAGTTAAATCAAGAAATAGAAAGAATGAAAACAATGTTAGAAGAAACAGAAGAATTACCTGAATTAAAAATAGATGAAATAAATGAAATAAATGAAGAAGAAAATGATAATATTTCAGAAAATAATTATGAATCATATTCAGAAACATATACTGATCTTATAGAAAAAGATAAAAATATAGAAATAAATGTAGGAAATTTAGATGAAAAACCTAGTAATTCAAATCCTAAAACACGAATGGATACAACTCCAACTTATTATACTTACGAAAAAGAAAATAGAGATAAGACCTTATGGGATAAAAGATTAAATAAAAATTGGATACCTAGACAAACTACGGATCAAAATAATTTCTTAGATTTAGACTGTGTAGCAGATACAAATAAAACAATTCAATTATGGATAGGTTATATATCAAAACAATTAATAGATAACAAGATATCAATAATGGATGCCCCAGGATATATAGAAAGAACACTTATAGGAACAGTAAAAATATGGTTACAAAATTTAACACCAATAAGCTTAGAAACACTAAGAAATAATACGAAACTTAATAATGAAATAGCAACATCAGCAATAGACATATTAAATAAATATGAAATATCAATTAGAAATGAATTTGGAAGTATGACAATGTAAATAGAAGAACAACAAAAGATAAAATAATAAATAGAAATTTAATGAATAAATTAGCAATATGTAAAATGAGTTACATAGATGAATATACATGTGCATTTAGAGAATATTACTATAAAGGAATATATACAAATGATGAAAGTAAAGAAATAAGAAAATTATATTACACAAAATTACCAGAACCATTTAGTTCAAAAATAATAAAAGATTGGGAAGAATCAAATACTGAGATACACTAGGAGCTAGAATAAAATTCTTACAACAATGGTTTATGAAACTATGTGAAAAACATAAAGAAGAATTAAAACTAGAAAAATATTAGTAAAAACTTAGTATATTGTACAAGTAAATTAGCACCCCAATTTGGATGTAAAAATCCATATAAAAGAAAAGGATAAAAGTATAACGCTTTAAAACAAGATATAAAGACAAAATTCAAGAAAAGATATTATATAAAAGATTATAAACAAAAAGACCACACAGAGTTAAGAAAAATATAACAGAATGTAAATGTTATAATTATGAAAACTAGGACATTTAGCTAGAAAGCGTAAATTGCCAAAAGATTTAAAGAAAAACAAATAATGAAGTAATAATAGAAAAAGACAAATACAAGCAGATAGAATATTTGGATTATGAATTAGAAAATGAAGATAGCATATACGAAATAATGTACATCGAATTAGAAGAAGAGATAGAGTCATTTTACGATTATTATGGTGGCGATATAAAAATAATAAAGGAAGAATATCAAGATAATGAATATCTGAGCAGAAAATAATATTTGACAATAATATGTTTGAACAAATAAAAGGAAAAGAATTAGACTTAAGCATAGATAAAATACTAGAAGTACCTAGATTAAAAAACTTATTCAAATTACAACACGATGAATATTATGTAGTAAGCCAAAAAGAACATGTAATAGATTGTAAATATATTAAAGGTAAAGCTAAAATACCTATCATAAATAAGAAAATAATTAATAAAGAAATCCAAGATTTAAAATCAAAAAATCCAATAAAATATGTACATTTAGGAGCAACAGAAATATTGATAAAAGCATGTTTTAGAGAAGGAATAGATACACCTATAGAACTATATTTAGCAGATGATAGAATAATTCAACCTATAGAAAAAAGTATTATAAGCGCAGTTAGAGGAAACTTAATATACCAAAAATTTAAATTTATTATAAGTGCAAACTATTCAGTAGCAATAGAAGACAAAAACATAGTATTATATTGGAAAATGTCAGGCATTGAATTAGCACCAGGAAGTAAGATATTTACAGCAAGATGTAAAAATTTATATGTATTAACTACAAAGCACAAAATAACAGCAAAAAATAAGATTCAAAAAATCAAAATAGAAAATCCATTTGATAAAATAATTACAGTAATAGATAATAATGATTACAGTTATAAAGAAATAGATATTGAAGAAGATTTAGAGATAGTAAAAGAAAGATTAAGTACATCTAAAAGATTAAGCTACGATACACCTTCATCATCAAGAACTAGTACATCTAGAAGATTAGATTGTGACCTATTAGAACAAGAAAAATCTATTAATACCCAGGAAACTATGAAGGACTCAGTTCCAGAAAATCTACCAACTCAGGTATTTTCATATTTCAATATGAACAACTAAACTCTATTATTCCTGATAATCTCTTGATTATTATTTGATTATTATCATGTTATAGTATTGTTATACTAAATAGATTCGAAGTAGTTTGCTATGAACGAAGGTAGGCTGAGAATAGGTAAGCCCAGACTATGCCATCCAGCGGAAACCGGTTAGGCAAAGAGAAGCGTTTGAGGAAGTACGAACTTGTTGAAGGCGTTAGGAGTAATCGATTGAGGCCAAAAAGTCATAGTAGTGACCAAAAGAATTTATTTAGGATAACTTTAATATAATTTGATAATTGATAATAACAAACAAGAAGGTTAGAAGGAATAAAAACTGTTTAGAAAACATGAAAATGATGAATACATACTTATTAAATGGAGATTATAATTATAAAATACTTATTTTATATATCCTTAAAACACTTAATATTGACATAAAACGAAAAATTTATGATATTTTACTCATTGAAGAAATAACAGAAATAGACAGAATAATGGAACTCATAGAACAAAATTGGCAGGAACTAACTATCCAAAGCATGTATGAATTATATGATTTATATTCAGATTAATGATAAACTACGAATATTTAACATATTGGTTACAAACTATGGAAAATTTAGATCTACTAAATGAACTTTTAATAAATAATATTATAAAATACCAAAGAACCCAAGATATGGAATACTTAGAATATACTTTAGAAAATATAAAAGAAATACAAAATCTTATAATAAAGAAACGAGAATATTATGAAAAAATGTTTATATAATGGATGAAACTTATAGAGAACAATTATTAGAAAAAATTAATGAAATAAAACAAGAATTAAGATTTAGACAAAATAGATTAGAAGAAAATATATGGGCAGGAGTATGCCAAAAATCTATAAAAGCACAAAGAAAAACGATATTCTTATTAGATCTACAATTACAACAATTAGAATATAAATACCAACATAACTTATAATGAATAAAGAAGAATATGCTGTAGAAGAAAAAATATATAGAAGTCAAGATGGACTAGAAATAAAAATAATACATTCAAACTTAGAAAGAAGATATAAAAAAATAGGAACCCAATTATATCTAATGCCAGATAAAGAATCAGCAAAATTAGAAGATAGTCTAACAACAATGGTACGATTAAAAAAAGAAAATGACGAAATAGATAGGAAAAAAGAAATCGAAAAAGTTAGAGAACAAGCTAAAAAAGAAATTAAACAAGTAGAAGAAGTAAAAGATACTAGAATTCAAGAATTACAAAAAGAATTAGAAAGACTTAAACAACTATATGAAGAAAAATTAAAAGCAAAAGAAGAGTACAAGAAAAGAAATGAAGAATTAAAGTTAAATCAAGAAATAGAAAGAATGAAAACAATGTTAGAAGAAACAGAAGAATTACCTGAATTAAAAATAGATGAAATAAATGAAATAAATGAAGAAGAAAATGATAATATTTCAGAAAATAATTATGAATCATATTCAGAAACATATACTGATCTTATAGAAAAAGATAAAAATATAGAAATAAATGTAGGAAATTTAGATGAAAAACCTAGTAATTCAAATCCTAAAACACGAATGGATACAACTCCAACTTATTATACTTACGAAAAAGAGAATAGAGATAAAGCTTTATGGGATAAAAGATTAAATAAAAATTGGATACCTAGACAAACTACAGATCAAAATAATTTCTTAGATTTAGACTGTGTAGCAGATACAAATAAAACAATTCAATTATGGATAGGTTATATATCAAAACAATTAATAGATAACAAGATATCAATAATAGATGCCCCAGGATATATAGAAAGAACACTTATAGGAACAGTAAAAATATGGTTACAAAACTTAACACCAATAAGCTTAGAAACACTAAGAAATAATACGAAACTTAATAATGAAATAGCAACATCATCAATAGACATATTAAATAAATATGAAATATCAATTAGAAATGAATTTGGAAGTATGACAACAGAAATAGAAGAACAACAAAAAGATAAAATAATAAATAGAAATTTAATGAATAAATTAGCAATATGTAAAATGAGTTACATAGATGAATATACATGTGCATTTAGAGAATATTACTATAAAGGAATATATACAAATGATGAAAGTAAAGAAATAAGAAAATTATATTACACAAAATTACCAGAACCATTTAGTTCAAAAATAATAAAAGATTGGGAAGAATCAAATACAGTAGATACACTAGGAGCTAGAATAAAATTCTTACAACAATGGTTTATGAAACTATGTGAAAAACATAAAGAAGAATTAAAACTAGAAAAAATATTAGTAAAAAACCTAGTATATTGTACAAGTAAATTAGCACCCCAATTTGGATGTAAAAATCCATATAAAAAGAAAAGGATAAAAAGTATAAACGCTTTAAAACAAGATATAAAGACAAAATTCCAAGAAAAAGATATTATATAAAAAATTATAAACAAAAAAGACCACATAGAGTTAAGAAAAATATAACAGAATGTAAATGTTATAATTGCGGAAAACTAGGACATTTAGCTAGAAACTGTAAATTGCCAAAAGATTTAAAGAAAAAACAAATAACAGAAGTAATAATAGAAAAAGACAAATACAAACAGATAGAATATTTGGATTATGAATTAGAAAATGAAGATAGCATATACGAAATAACAGACATCGAATTAGAAGAAGAGATAGAGTCATTTTCTGATTATTATGGTAGCGATATAAAAATAATAAGTAAGGAAGAATATCAAGATAATGAATATACAGAACAGAAAATAATATTTGACAATAATATGTTTGAACAAATAAAAGGAAAAGAATTAGACTTAAGCATAGATAAAATACTAGAAGTACCTAGATTAAAAAACTTATTCAAATTACAACACGATGAATATTATGTAGTAAGCCAAAAAGAACATGTAATAGATTGTAAATATATTAAAGGTAAAGCTAAAATACCTATCATAAATAAGAAAATAATTAATAAAGAAATCCAAGATTTAAAATCAAAAAATCCAATAAAATATGTACATTTAGAACAACGAAATATTGATAAAAGCATGTTTTAGAGAAGGAATAGATACACCTATAGAACTATATTTAGCAGATGATAGAATAATTCAACCTATAGAAAAAAGTATTATAAGCGCAGTTAGAGGAAACTTAATATACCAAAAATTTAAATTTATTATAAGTGCAAACTATTCAGTAGCAATAGAAGACAAAAACATAGTATTATATTGGAAAATGTCAGGCATTGAATTAGCACCAGGAAGTAAGATATTTACAGCAAGATGTAAAAATTTATATGTATTAACTACAAAGCACAAAATAACAGCAAAAAATAAGATTCAAAAAATCAAAATAGAAAATCCATTTGATAAAATAATTACAGTAATAGATAATAATGATTACAGTTATAAAGAAATAGATATTGAAGAAGATTTAGAGATAGTAAATGGGAAAAATTAAAAACACCATTAATAGTAACAGGATTTAATAATGAAGGAAGCATGATAACACATAAAGCTAAAAATGTAAAAACACAAATATGGGATAAAATATTATTAATAGATGAAATTTATAGCTATGAATTTACAAATAAAGATATATTATTAGGGATGCCTTTTTTAGAAAAATTTATACACATTATAGAGGTATCAGGAATTAGCTTATCAAAAAAGAAAGCTGAAATTATGAAAAATCAAATAGAATTCTTAGGAATACAAATAGATAAAAATGGGATAAAAATGCAAACACATATTGTACAAAAAATAGTTAATTCTGAAGAATTATTAGATACTAAGAAAAAATTACAATCATTTTTAGGATTAGTTAACCAAGTAAGAGAATATATACCAAAATTAGCAGAAAATTTAAAACCATTACAGAAAAAATTAAAGAAAGATATAGAATATTACTTTGATGAACAAGACAAAAAACATATTAGAAAAATAAAAATCATGTGTAAAGATTTACCAAAGTTATACTTTCCAGATGAAAATAAACAATTTACTTATATAGTGAAAGACTCTAGTGATCATAGTTATGGAGGAGTATTAAAATATAAATATATAAATGAAAAATAGAACATCACTGTAGATATTATTCAGATCATATACGGACCCACAAATAAAATGGGAAATAAATAGAAAAGAATTATTTGCCTTATATAAATGTTTATTAGCTTTTGAACCATATATTGTATATAACAAATTTATTGTTAGAGCAGATAATACACAGTAAAATGGTGGATAACCAAAAAGTACAAGACTTCGATTCGACAAAGAAATAAGAAGAGCGGTAGTAAATATATTAAATTTTTCATTTACAATTGAAATTATAAAAGCGACAAGAATGTGATTGCAGATCGCCTCTCAAGACAAAGATCTTTGAAAAAACAAATACAATGGATCAAATACTCAACCTCCTAACTACACTTTGTAAAAAGTGGATAGTATGGATGGTGAGATCAATGACTAAAAAAGCAAGCTAGCGATCGACATGACGTTAAAAATGCGAAGCTACGTCGATCGGAAGGCGTTAAAATTCGGATCTAGAAGGAGCGTTGGGAAACTCCATAAAACCCATAATGTTTGTTTAAATACAATTTGCAGTACATCGGGAGTTACAAAGAAAGAAAAAGCTACGAAGAAGAAAAAGTTATACAAATACAAATATGAACAAACTTTTTGATAAACCATATCTGACACCAAAGATGCAAAAATCTGTACCTACTCCACAAACCACTACATATAAAAACAGCCTAGCCCAACAGAAGAATACATATAATCATATTACCCGTACCTATACAGAAAATATTTACAAAATCCAAACTTACTTAAATAAAAACCCCAGAGCTATAAACACAAAAGAACCAAATACTGATTATATTACCCAACACCTACAAGGATACAACAAACTAATAGCATTACCAGGCACAAATATAAATTTAGTTACTACTTGTTATAACTATGGATTACTCAGTACCGTATATACAGCTACTGGAGATGAAATTTCAAAGATACCAGAACTATACAAAGCTTTCTTAACCTACAAAAGAATTACCAAAGGGACGCTATTTTTATTAAATTTTATCTGACTCTGCAGAGATACTATATGACGAAATAAAACCGGTTATACAAGTCATAAAGATAGGATTGACTAGAGATATGCTAATACCGGAAAAGATAGAAAAACAAAATGAGATATCTGTTGTAGATATTCCAGATTTTTATGCAAACAAAAGAGTTATTGGAATAGCTACAATACTGACGGAACTAGCAAACAATTATTTAAACAACAATACAATATGGAGCTATTATAGTAGAGACAATACTATGATATACTCTAATTGTAGAGAAACAAGAGAAGGAGATATGGAAGAAATACGACAATGGATACTAAGCCTTCTTAAACCAGAAAATATACCAACAACAAGAGCTATCAGAAAGAACTTCATTTCGCCAGCACTATTAACGAATCTTTGTACAACTATCGATAAATATTCGAGCACATATGTTCAAAATGTCAAGGAGAAGATAACCAAGTTCCAAAATGCAATTTGGAATAAGCTAAAAACAAAACATCCGTGACTGATGAAGGCAGTAGATAAAAGATATGAAGAAGACAAATATGTATATTATTAGTCAAAAGTAGGAATCTACTTTTTATTTTTTAACGTAAAAGTAAAGTTGTTTGTTTTTATTTGGTTTGTTTTTATTTTGGAGTCATTGTCAGACGGATACTGTTCATGAATAGTAGTACTATTCATAAATAGTAAAACGTCAATTATGTAAATAGTAAGGGTCAAGTTACTGTGTAAATAGTAAAAGTCGGTCACTGTTCATGAATAGTAGTCACTGTTCATGAATAGTAGAGTTACTGTTCATTACTGTTCATGAATAGTAGAGGTCATTCATGAATAGTAAAAGACGTGTAAATTTGCCTATAAATAACATTGAGGAGGAAGGGACGATAATCCATCCCTCATCCCTCATCCCTCATTCCCCTGTTTTTATTTTGGAGTCATTGTCAGACGGATACTGTTCATGAATAGTAGTACTATTCATAAATAGTAAAACGTCAATTATGTAAATAGTAAGGGTCAAGTTACTGTGTAAATAGTAAAAAGTCGATCCTTTGTTCATGAATAGTAGTCACTGTTCATGAATAGTAGAGTTACTGTTCATTACTGTTCATGAATAGTAGAGGTCATTCATGAATAGTAAAAGACGTGTAAATTTGCCTATAAATAACATTGAGGAGGAAGGGACGATAATCCATCCCTCATCCCTCATTCCCCACTTCTCTCTCAACTTCCGCAAGATCCTAATATTGGTATCAGAGCTAGATAAGAAAAAATATAAATGGAAAAATCTATTAATACCCAGGAACCTATGAAGGACTCAGTTCCAGAAAATCTACAAACTGAGGTATTTTCATATTTCCATATGAACAACTAAACTTTATTATTCCTGATAATCTCTTGATTATTATTTGATTATTATCATGTTATAGTATTGTTATACTAAATAGATTCGAAGTAGTTTGCTATGAACGAAGGTAAGTGAGAATAGGTAAGCCAGACTATGCCATCCAGCGGAAACCAGTTAGGCAAAGAGAAGCCGTTTGAGGAAATGCGAACTTGTTGAAAGTATTTATTAGGAGTAACGATTGAGGCCAAAAAGTCATAGTAGTGACCAAAAGAATTTATTTAGGATAACTTTAATATAATTTGATAATTGATAATAACAAACAAGAAGGTTAGAAGGAATAAAAACTGTTTAGAAATCATGAAAATGATGAATACATACTTATTAAATGGAGATTATAATTATAAAATACTTATTTTATATATCCTTAAAACACTTAATGTTGACATAAAACAACATAGAGACTCATAAAAGATAGACTCGTACCAGGATCAAGTAAAGCATAAATGTCAAAAGTAAAGACTTTGATCATACCAGTGATAACATCTGGTGAATTCTCTTGCTCCTGGTGATTGATGAAAGCATACAAACGGTTCTCTCCTCCGCCTATTCCTGAAGTAGCTCCTCTGGGTGAAGATTTGTCTAGCAGAGCCACTTAAGAAGATTAGGCTCTATTGCCCCCATTACCATTACCCTGCCTGTTCTTCGGGCACTCTCTCATGAAGTGACCTGCTTGACCACACTTGAAGCAACTAGTAGAGCCATCATGACATGATTCTGGGTGGTTCCTACCACACTTAGCACATGCAGGAGTCCAATTACCTCATTGGGCCAAACTATCTTGAGATTGTGCAGGTCTAGCTCTGAAGTTCTAAGAATTCTGATTCCTGAACTCGCCTCTGTTCTTTGGTGTAGGTGCACTAGCAGACGATGGAGTAGGTCCATTTGGCTTTTGTGGAAAGGGTGGCCAATTTGCATTACTTTTCTATTGGCCAGGTCATTTCTTGTTGTCTTAGCCTTCTTGTTTCAAAACTCTTCTCTATCCCTCAGATTATCTTCCTCAAACTATTGCACATGGATCATCAGCCTTGCTATGTCCATGTCCGCTATCAACATCGCAGCCTTACCCTATTTGCTTGACAGACGAGACAACCCAAACAAACAAACTCATTATGATCCTCATGTCAGCAACCATCTCTGGAGCATAACAGGATAGTTGAGTGAACTTGAGGTTGTTCTCATGCACACTCATTGATTCCTGCTTAAGAGTGAGGAATTCTCTTACTTTTGCCTCTCTTAGCTCATGGGGAAAGAAACACCCCATTAAGGCCTCTTTGAACACAACCCAACTCACAATTGGTGCACCCTTAGCTTTACTCTTCTTTCATTGGTCATACCATACTCTAGCAATACCTTCAGTTGGTATGCAGCTAGTTCCACACGGTCAACATCTGCAACATGCATTACTTCTAACACTTTTTGCAACTCTTCCACAAAGTTTTTCGGATCCTCAGTGACACTTGAACCGGTGAAGGCTGGAGAATTCATCCTTAAGAACTCACAGATCCTAGATGTATTAGCCACATCCTATTAATTCCCTATCTGTTGCCCAGCTTGGTTGTCACCACTTGACTCAACATCCAGATAACATCCCGAAACTTAGCACTAGTGACCTCTCCTTGGGGTTGCACTGCTTGTGCATTGGGGACCCCTTGATCCTAAGGATCAACATTTCTCCTAGCAAGACGACCTCAGACAACTCTTTGTGGAGGCATGATATGAAAGATACGCACAAGCACGAATTAGAAAGAAACTTTATAGAGTTGAACTCTATCACAAGAAAAGAGTATGAAAGAAGTGAGATAGTTTCTAAATGTTATAGCCTCCTGATTATAGATGTGGCGTGCTTTACATCAATAACTAGGACTCTACAAACACAGCTCCATAGACACCCTAGGACTCTTGAACTTTGTGCTATAATATCAAGTTTGTCACGCCCCGAACCTACACCCTGAATGTGGCCAGCACTCGAGAACCATTGCTGGCCCCAAGCGAACCGTTGGCCTGGCTCAATACTCAGCGAAAGACTTACTCAACAATAAAATAACTTTAAAAGTAAAATTTTAACTCACTGTCTCAAAAAAGATACTCATAATATTTTATGTAAAACATTCACTGGCCAAAAGAGGCAACTCAAATCTTTAAACATTAAACACTAGAAATGAAAAGACTTCCCAACTGCTACTGTCTATCTATCTATGAAGCCTTTGAAAACTATGATTGAAGTTGGGACAAGACCCACGACATCCTAACTAAACTGAAAAGTAAATAGGAATCCTCCAGAAGCAAGGAGGCTCACCAAGCAAATCTGGAACTTGACTGGATCAACGAAGTGCTGGTTGATAATCCTAGTTATTTATATCTGCATCATGAAAAATGTAGGCCAAATGACGTCAGTACATGGAATGTACGAGCATGTAAGGGGAACATTGAACATAACCTGCAATCTTGAACTGATAAAAAGGAAAACAAACTCACCTCAACTCAACTCAAGGATACTCAAACTCAGAAATACTCAACTTATTTCAGTATAAAAGCAACAATAGGGATACATTATAAAGAAAGCTTTCAAAATAGTAGATAACAACTCAATGTATTTAAAAATACGATAATAACTTAGTTTCTATGTAAAGATACAAAAATAACTCAATTTGTGATATTCTCTAATCGACAACCATCACTATGAGCTATGCAATGATACATCGTCTCGCCCACACTGCCAGAACTGTCCTATACCTTGACAGAGTATAAGGCATCCTAAACTAAATGGATCCACTAAGCTATGCTTAAAAAACAATAAGGAATCATCTAAAAAAAGTATTACCCTTTCTACCCATGTTGGCTACATGGTTTATAAAGACTTTGAGTTGTATGAACTCGTCCCCATATCGGTGCTCAATACTACTCCCAAAAATATAAATCAGCTCATATGTTTAAAAACATTTCCTCATCCTCAAGCTTCGAGATTCTTACTCAAAAGGTTCTCTTAAAAGAGATTATACTAAAAAAAACTCCTCTTGAACTCATTTTGAAATCGATGTTTCCTCTCATTTTAAATTTGAAATCATTTACTCTTGGGAATACTTTGTTCCCATAAATTCATTTTGAAAAATGAAACTCAACTCTGCTCATCCTCAAACTCAAGTACTCAAGTCTTAAAACAAGTTTTAAAAGATTGTAAAAGACTTCTCAAAATGACTCGTAAGAACTCTCAAGACTTTACTCTTCACTCTACCTTGAATTTGAATAATGAATTCAAGGGTTATGATTCATGTTATGAATGATATCTTGATGTTTAAATTTACTTTAAAGTAGTTAGAATTAGTAGGTTGTGAATGTACACTTTAAGAGGACTCAGACGAAGCAACCGGCGAAAAAAGGCGGGGACATGCGACCTTGGCAGACTGCTAGTGCGGGGTGCCAGCCCTTAAGAGACTGGTTTTTGGCGCACTGCTAGTCTGCCGCCCCAGACCCCATGGTGCATCTGGGGCGCGCCACCCCAGCCTCTCCCCAGAACTTTCTGACGGATTTTTCTTCTCGTTTTCTGACCCTAACTCACCTAGAATCAATTGTTTTCCTAAATTTTTCCTTGGATTCAATTATCCAATACAAATACACAAGAATCTACTCACTTTTTTTGAAGAATAACTCTCAACAATTGAAATTCTCACCTTAAAATTCATCAAACTTTATAAACAAAGCATGAAGAACAAAACCTCAAGAACACCATCAAGAATTCAAATCATTCAACCTCAAGAACGAAATTACAGATGAAATTTACATGATTGGCATGTGGGTGAACAAACCTAATACTATGAAAGCTTACATACCTTAGTTTGGTGAAATTCCTCGACAAATCTTACGAATCTTGACGAATGCCTTGAACCTTTCCTCTTTTCCCCTTTTGAACTCTTCTCAAAACCCTAAGAGTAATTTAGGATTGTAAACTAACCCAAATCAGATTTGACCCCAAAATATTACTAAAAATGTTTTAAGATGATGGGGTAAGGAAAAGACCAAAATACCCCTCATTAACTCGGGAAACTTTCCTTAACTGGACAGGCTGACTTCAGATGGGCATATATCCCTCATCTAAACTCGAAATTTATCAAACTCGATGGCGGTTGAAATAGGACTCCAAGACCTTTCGTTTGATATCTTATGGGACACTTAACTCATCATGTACTGAAAGTTATAATCGTTTGAAGTTGACCCAAAACTCACAACTTAAGCTTAACTTGAACACATTTCAAATTAGCACTTTCCAAATTAGTTTTTATGAATTTAGCTCTTTCTAACTTGGGATGTTACACTAGTTCTCACTTTTCTTGTTTATTAAGATACTTTTCTCTTATTCTTTGGTCTAAGTGTGAAGGGAAGTTGAAGTTCTTGAAGATTCCAAGTTAAAAGGAAAAGTTGCATAAATTGAGGTAAGGTGACTGCTCTATTTTTCTCCTTCTTATGCATGAGCTCGAGTAAAGAATTATGGGTATGTTGTTATTAAGAACTCAAGGAATGGTGAGTTCAATATTTGGTTGCTATGATAAAGAATATTTGGGGTTGTTTTATGTGTATTGTTGTTGGGGTAACTTGGGTAATCTTGGGAAATAATATACAAGGTATGTATTGGACAGTGAAGGAGGGTGTGGTGATACACATTTGTTTAAGGGTTGTATGGGCTCATTGTTCATCAAAGTTAGCTACTGTTTTATGAGGCCCATAGTGTAATAGCTGCCATTTTAGTTTATCATGACTTATGTTGTAGATTAACACCTAAAAGGGGAGGCTGAATCGTGATAGTTGTACTGGTCAGAGAATAAGGTATGTAAGGCTATTCGATTCCATATTCCTTGGCATGAAATCTGATACGATCTCCAAATAGCTAACAATATTTCCCCCTCTCCTTAGTGTGTATAATTACTTCATTATATGTTCATTACACTATACTTCTGTAATTATCCTCCTATGTGCTAGTATAGAAATGGAAATTGCAAAATCAAGCTTGGTGAATTCTCCTCTTAGTTAATTGAAGTCGATTTTGTCATTTAAGCTCATAAGTAATGCATTGATGTTACATAGCTCCTTATGCCATTGTTACCGCCTTAAAGTTATTATTTTCATGCCTTCTACTACTGGTCCGTAGTTTCAAATCTCAAAAAATAAGTATGACCACCAAAACAACAATCACAAAGATTAAGAATCTAAGTAAAGCAATCTGTATAATTATGGGTGGCAGCCCAGGGGCAGAAGCGTCATGCCCCGAGGCTACCCCCTGGACGTAAACACAGGACCTAGGATCACGAGTGACCCCAAGCTAACCCTAAGCTGGCATATCATAAGCATACTAAAAGATTACTGAATAAAATATACTATGCGGAAGCTAAAAACCATAATTAACTTAAAGTGGGGAATACCCAATACTGATCGGAATATATAAAAGACTATGAGTGTAATAACAACTGGAAGATCAAACTCAAAACTAAAGCTGAAATCTAATACTATGTTTGAATGAAAGCCTCTAACTGACTAGAGCTACTAGGACATGCCCCAAGTGATAGGAACTGCATCCGTACCCCTGTTTTCTTTCCATTGAGTAAACTAGATGTGAGCTATATCCTTAAGCTAGTAGGACGCCAACTCTACCCTATCATTTCCAGTCATTTGCATCACTCCAAAGATTTTCTTGAACTTATCAATGAAGTTATGGTGATCTTCTCCAATTTGCGACCCTAAAAATTCTGGTGGATTCATATGGACGAAGTCTCAGATCCTGGCTACTGCGGACCTAACATTAGTGTTAGTAGGAACTATGCCTACTGATTATTCTGGTTGGTCACACTCTGAGCCAAAAGTTGAACAACGTCTCAAAACTCTGCATTCGAAACCTCATGGTCTGGAACCGCGTTAGCATTATGGGCATTCACATTCCTTGCGTAAGCTCTATGAGGAGGCATGATCTGAAATGCATAACGACAAGTTAGAAGGTAGATCGTACCCACGCACGATAAGAATAGCAAGAAAGTGAAGTTTTTTCTAAAACACTTTGTGGCCTCCCTCTCATTAGAAGTGGTGAACTTTACACCCATGAAAAGGACTCTACTTAATGCGGCTTTTCATACATCCTAGGACACTTATACCTAATGCTCTGATACCAAGTTTGTCACGCCCAGAGGCTACCCGTTAGAATTAAACACTAGACTTAGGATCACGAGTGACCCCAAACTAACCCTGAACTGGCATATCATAAGCATACTAAAAGATTACTGAATAAAATATACTATGCGGAAGCTAAAAACCATAATTAACTTAAAGTGGGGAATACCCAATACTGATCTGAATATATAAAAGACTATAAGCCTAATAACAACTAGAAGATCAAACTCAAAACTAAAGCTGAATCGAATACTATGAATGAAAGCCTCTAACTGACTAGAGCTACTGGGACATGCCCCCCAGCTAACTTTTTGCAAAACTGAAACTGAAAACTGAAAATAGAAAAATAACATGTCAACCATCCGTGAAGAATGATGACTCACTACTGATGCTGCTGAGCTGGTGATCGAGAACCAATCTAAGTATGATCTGGATGCTAAGTACTACTGAGTACCTGAACCTACATCATGAGAAGATGTAGCACAAAATATGCGTTAGTACTTGAAAGGTACTAAGCATGCAGGATAGAATAAATCTGAACAAGATATATATATATATATAATTGAAATAAGGCATATTGATCAATGATATGAGATGAATATAAAGAATATGCTAAACATGCCGAATATGAACTAATTGAATGTCGTGACCAAGTTTATAACATACTAAAACTGAATACTGAACTGTAGCTGATAACCTGGTCAATACACTAGAATATGTCTGTGGGAGCTGCTAATAACCGACATAACACACCATGAGCTAAATTGGAGTCTGATGTATACGCCCTATCGAGAGGATCCAATATACCTTGCCAAGGGTATAGAGGCATGACTGGCGTGATCACTAAGTATAATACCCACAGAGGGGACTTACTTACGGGGCACGTAGTTCTGGGACTATAAGGGTGACTAACCCTAGTCCAACTTAGTATTAAGCCTACTCCCAATAGAATGTATAAAATACAACAAAACTGTAATAAACTGAATAGCTAGAGATTCTAACATGTTAACTGAAAATGCAACATTAAGTACTGATAATGAAACATTTACCAACTGATGCATGTATATATGTTAAAACTGGCCTAGTAAGTGTAATTCATGAACTAAACGAATCTACACAATAGGGTTCTGAATTTCATGCAAGGATTGAGAAACATAGTTATGAAAATGTAATATTCTGATTAGGATTAATCTAACAACTAAATTACAGAGATAATCTGAAGTTCTAGAAACCCTAGGTCTAAACATAATGAAGGGAATCAAGAATCTGACTGAATTCTAGGGACCTAATGGGTGAAAGGAACCCACTAGTGAAATGCCACATACATGGTGATGATATTCATGGAGAAATCTTTCGATTTTGGGGCTGGAACTGGAGAAACCTTGCTGCGTGTTCTTGAGAAAGCTATTACTTGAATTCTCTTCTTTTGCTCTATGTTTTTGCTTGATTTAGGTGAATGATCCATTAGGGTAGGTTCTAATTAAGATACTAGGCTTAAACTGACCAAAACTACGTAGTTTAGGGGTTAAACGACATAGTTTAGGTGTCCAACGCATAGGGGTAAAGACCAAAATGACCCTACTTAAAAATCTGACGGGGCTGACCACGGGCCCTATGACGGACCGTCAAAGGGACCACGGACCATCAAACTGGTGGTGGTCTTTGTCCAGTAGCTGCTGGTTCTGGGCCTTCCCTCTATGATCTACTTCACGGACCGTGTGAAGGATTACAGACCGTGAAGGTTCTTGTGGTCCTTCACATGGGCTTGGGGATTTACCGGCTCAACTTCACGGAAGACACCATTGCTCATGTGGTGGCCCATGGCCCGTGAATGGTCCTGTGGTCCACTACTTCTAGGCTGGTGTGAGTCCACGGACCGTAGTTCCTTTCACGGTCTGTGAACCCTGTCATGGTTCACCTGGTTCTGCTGAAAGTTCTAAGTTTGATTTTCGAGGTGTTACAAGACGCCTAGCATGGGTCGATCCCAATTGGTATAGAAGGATGACAACTCAGGGGTGAAAGCCTAGTATGGGTCAATCCCAATTCGTATAGAAGGGTAGCAGCTCCGGGGCAAAAGTCTAGCATGGCCGATCCCAATATGTGTAATTATGAGGACAATATCCCAAGGGTTAAAATGGCTAGCATTGGTCATCCTTTTCTACCAATGATCAGCTAGTCATTTGTATCACATGCCCTACAAAGATTATAAAGTACAGAAAAGTAAAGAAAAGAATGTAACATACATGATCCGACAAGATTAAACAAATGTGGTCTTCTATTTTGATCTATGCACTCATATATGATACTTGATTTCATTGGAGCCCTTGTTTTACATATGTTATTGCCTTACATATTCAGTACATTTTTTCGTACTGGCGTCTCTCATGGGGGATGCTACATTTCATGCTACAGGCATAGGTACTCCAGCTAGTAAACCTCATCAATAGGAGTACACGACACTCAGCTACTTTTGGTGAGCTCCAGGTTAATTCAGATCTCTACTGAGTCATTGGTAGATTCATTTTTGTATTATATCATAGTTAAGGGTAAGGCAGGGTCTTTCCCGACCTACTCTAAGTTTGTCTATCTTATAGAGACTTTTTATACTAATGCATAGCATGGAGTTATGGTTGGTTCCTCAACAGTTGTGGCCTCAATAGCGAAGTCATGTGTATATATTTTCGGCCTACCTAAGTTGTTATTTTTATCATTGTAGCTTATACGACTTGTTAGAGCTCTATGATTATCTTAGCTAAATGCATGGTAGTTACATGTTATATGTGGGTTCTCTCGGGCCTTTACAACATCGGGTCTATCTGTCTCAATGGGATTTGTGGTGTGACAAAAGTGGTATCAAAGCAGGTCATCCTAGGGAGTCTACAAAGTTGGTTCTATGTAGAGTCTTGCTTATGGATGTGTTGTGCACCACATTTATAAACAGGAGGCTACGGGACATGTAGGAGTTGTCTCTTTTCTTTCATTTCTTAGATCATGTGATAGAACCAATGTTGTAGGTGAATTATATCTAACTTCTAAATTATTTTATTATAGCAAAGATGCTGGTTATGAGAAGGAGTAAAAGTACAGGTAAGCAAGTAGATGTGGCTGTTGGAGAAGGGACCAACCAATCATCACCTAAGCGTGCTGAAGAAAGTGAGGCTCACGATGAGGCTCTATCACAAACTTCCCCGACGACTCCATCTCCAGAAGATCTCAGGTGGGAAGAAGCACCTCGAGAACCCTGTTAATGCTACAAAACTATATTTAAGGAACAAAGTCCAATTATTGACTCGTATAGTTGTTGGCCAAGAACAAAGGCAAGAAGGTCCAGTTGCAGGTACTAGTGGTGTAGATAGGGTAACTAGCATGCGGATACGTGATTTTCTTAATTTGGACCCTCCATCGTTCATTGGGTCAGATCCTAATGAAGATCCTCAAGACTTTATAGGTCAGATTCAACACACTTTGGATGGTATGCATGTAAGTGGTAAAGAAGCAGTTGAGCTAGCAGTATATAGATTAAAGGGCGTGACCATTTTGTGGTACGAGGGTTGGAAACAATCTAGGGGTACAAGTGCACCTTCTATTATTTGGAAAGAGTTCAAAAAGACATTTCTTGATCATTATCTACCATTGGAGATCCGAGAGGCCCGTGCATATCAGTTCTTAAAGCTCCACCAAGGGAGTATTAGCGTGAGAGAGTATAGTACCAAATTTAATTCCTTGGCCAGGTATGCTCCTAATGTAGTAGCTACTATTGAAGATAGAGTTAATCGATATGTGGATATATTAAATTCATAAATGGTTAGAGATTTTACTATTGCTTCATTGAATAAAGAAATGGATATAGCAAGGATACAGGCTTTTATGCAAAGGTTGGAGGATCTAAGGCAAAAAAGAAAGACACAAGAGTCAGAAACAAGGCATTCTAAGAGGGCCAGATCCATGGGGAAGTTTTCGCCATCCCAAGGTGATTTTAGGCCTAGGTTCTTTAACAGACCACCTAGGCCATGATCTTCCTACTCTACAGCTAGTGCCTTATCTCGGTATCTAGAGTCTAGGGGCAATCAATTTGGGCAAAGAGGTGAAAGCCAAGGTTCACGAACAGCGGGGCACCAAAAGTAGGGAAGTATGAGCCAATCAAGACCCACTTGAGAGTCTTGTAAATAATGTGGAAGAAATCGTTCAGGTGCTGGTCGGTTTGGGACAAATTCTTGTTTTTGGTGTGGTACACTGGATCATATGATGAGAAATTTCCCTTATAGGGATGTGAGTGGTGTGGCACAGCCTACCAGATCAATTGCTGCATCATCATCATCGGCACCTTCTTTAGGTAAGGGACAAATGCCTACTAATCATGGTAGAGGAGCTAGGGGAGCAGCTAATTCTAATGGAGTTCAGAATCACACATATGCTTTGGGTTAGAAAAAATTTGGAAGCCTCATCGGATGTGGTTACAAGTACATTATCCATCTTTTCACATATTGTATATTCATTAATTGATTCGGGGTCTACACTATCATATGTCATTCCATGGATTGTTGGGAAGTTTGAAAAAATACCAGAATTATTGGTTAAACCATTTGAAGTATCTACGCCGGTTGGTGAGTCTATTATAGCTTGAAGGGTCTATCATAATTGCATAGTAACTATTTGTGAACGTGATACATTGACTAACCTTGTTGAACTAGAAATGATAGATATTGATGTTATAATGGGTATGGATTGGTTACCTTCTTGTTATGCGTTTCCATTTCCAAAAGAGGCAGTACTCGAATGGAAAGGCAATATTGGGGCGCCAAGAGGTAAATTTATTTCTTATCTTAAGGCTAAGAAGATGATGTCCAAAGGATACATATGTCATTTGGTGAGAGTGAAAAATATAGATGTAGAGCCACCAACTTTTCAATCTATTCCAGTGGTAAATGAATTTCTCGATGTATTTCCTGAAGATCTTCTGAGTTTGCCTCCAGAACGAGAAGTAGATTTTATGTGATTCTAGATACTCAACCTATCTCCATCCCTCCATATAGAATGTCCTTGGCAAAATTACGAGAGTTGAAGGAGAAATTAAAAGACTTATTAGAAAAAGGATTCATAAGGCCTAGTATGTCCCCATGGGGAGCACTAGTTTTGTTTGAACGTAAGAAAGATGGCTCGTTGAGAATGTGCACTGACTGCATACATTTGAATAAAGTAACAATTAAGAAAAAATATCCCCTTCCTAGAATTGATGATTTGTTTGATCAGTTACAAGGTGCTAAGTGTTTTTCAAAGATCGACTTGAGATCGGGTTATCACCAAGTGAGGGTCAAAGACAAAGATATACCTAAGACAACTTTCCGAATACGGTATGGTCATTTTGAGTTTTTAGTCATGCCATTCGGGATACCAAATGCACTAACAACTTTTATGGATTTGATGAATAAGGTGTTCAAGCCATTTTTAGATGTGTTTGTGATGGTATTCATAAATGTCATTTTGGAGTATTCAAGATCGGAATAGGACCATTCTAATCACTTGCGATAGGTTTTACAAGTTCTTTGTGATTGTAAGATGTATGCAAAGTTCTCTAAATGTGAAGTTTTGGTTGAAATCTGTGGCATTCTTAGGTCATATTGTATCTGATAAAGGAATAAGGGTTGATAACCAAAAGTTAGAAGCGGTGAAGAATAGGCCAAGACCTACAACGCCTACAGAGCTACGTAGTTTTCTTAGATTGGCAGGTTATTATAGGAGGTTCGTTGAAGAATTTTCTTCCATTTCAACACCCTTAACAAAACTAACACACAAAACAAATAAGATTCAATGGAGTGATGCATGTGAAAGAAGCTTCCAAGAGCTGAAGAATAAATTGAATTCCACACATATATTGGTACTTCTAGAGGGCGCATATGGGTATGATGTGTATTGTGATGCTTCAAGAGTGGGATTAAGATGTGTATTGATGCAACATGGAAAAGTAATAGCTTATGTCTCAAGGCAGTTGTGGCCACATGAGAAAAATTATCCAACCCATGATCTGCAGTTGTATTTGCTTTGAAGATATGGCACAACTACTTATATGGAGTTCATGTTGACATATATACTGATCACAAGAGTTTGAAATATATCTTTAAGAAAAAGGACCTAAATCTGAGGCAGCGAAGATGGCTTGAGCTATTAAAAGATTATGACATTGATATCTTGTATCATCCTAGGAAAGCAAATGTAGTAGCTGATGCATTAAGTCATAAAACAATTGCAAGCACTTACAGGCAGCCCGTGGAAAAACAAGGAATAACTAAGGATCTATAGCTACTAGCTAGCTTGGGGGTTTGCCTTCTTGAGTCTCTAGATGAACGAGTTATCATTCAGAATGCGACAGAATCTTCATTAATGGCTGAAGTGAAAGAGAAGCAGTATAAGGACCCTATTCTATCATAAATTAAGGAGAATGTACAAAAAGGTATGACAATAGCATTTGAGCTTACGGAAGATGAAGTACTCCGGTGCCAAAACAGATTGTGTGTACCCAATATAGATGGACTAACAAAGAGGATTATGATGGAAGCACATCATTCAAGATGTTCTGTCCATCCGGGGTCAACTAAAATGTAACAAGACTTGAATGAAATATATTGGTGGGGTGACATGAAGAAGAACATTTTGTAATTTGTGACTCAATGTCCAAATTGTTAACAGTAAAAGTAGAGCACCAAAAGCCCAGACGTTATATTGAGAATATAAAACTTCCAATTTGGAAGTGGGACATGATCAACATGGATTTGTCATTAGTTTGCCTTGCTCATTTAGGAAGTTTGATTCCATATGGGTAATAGTTGACAGACTCACCAAATTAGCGCACTTCTTGTCGATGAAGACTACTTATACAGTTGAGGAGTATGCAAGGTTGTATATCAAAGAGATAGTTCAACTACATGGAGTGACAATCTCTATAATATCTAATAGAGAAGCTTAATTCACTGTAAAATTTTGGAAGTCATTTCAAAAGAATTTTGGAACACAAGTGAATTTAAGTACAACCTTTCACCCTCAAACGGATGGTTAGGCAGAACGTACAATTCAAACACTTGAGGATATGTTGTGAGCTTATATATTATACTTCAAAGGTAGCTGTGATGATCATCTACCACTTATTGAATTCACTTATAACAATAGCTACCATTCTAGTATGAAAATGGCACCTTATGAAGCTTTATATGGTACAAAATGTTAATCACCAATCAGCTGGTTTGAAGTGGGTGAAACTGCCTTATTTGGGCCAGATCTTGTTCATTAAGCTATGGAAAAAGTTAAGGTGATACAACAACGTCTAGCAACAACCTAATGTCGACACAAATCATATGCAAATGTTAGAAGGAGAGGACTAGAGTTTTCCACGGGGGATTGGGTGTTCTTGAAGGTGTCTCCAATGAAAGGGCTAATGAGGTTTGATGAAAAGGGGAAGTTGAGTCCCTAATATATAGGGCCATATAAGATTATTCGAAGAGTTGGCCAAGTAGCCTATGAGTTAGAGCTACCACAAGAGCTTTAAACAGATCATCCGGTGTTTCACGTCTCAATGCTTCAAACATGTATAGGTGACCCATCTCGTATTACTCCTACTGAAGATGTACAAGTTACGAGAGATCTCACTTATAAAGAAGTACCCATTGCAATTCTAGATCAACAAGTTAGGAAGTTAAGAAATAATGAAGTAGATTTAGTAAAAGTACTATGGAGAAACCAACAAGTAGAAGAAGTTGCATGGGAAGTGGAAGAAGTAATGAAATTGAAATATCCTCATCTCTTCAAACAGATGGAAAGATTAAAATGTTGAGTTGAGGCATTGACAAGTAAGTATAAGTTTATTTGTATTATGGATTAATAGTAGTACGTAACTTAGCCTTGAACTTGTTTGGGCTAGATAACCATGCTTACATTTGAGGACGAATGTTTTTAAGGGGGGAGGATGTGACACCCCGCATTACACATATGCTAATTATATTCATATGATACTTGACAAAACCTTATCATATAAGTGAGAGACCATGTGTCTTATATGATTAGCGTTGGTTTAAACTAGCTTGGAAGGTGATGTGATGCCTTGCACATTTTAGCATGTGTACTCCAAGTTAACCCCAACAGAAGTATTTAAACTCGAGATAATAAGGTGGTAATTTAGTTTAAAGCTCAAATTTAAGCATTAAGCTAAGGCAAAAGGGATCAATATTTAGAGAATGGATTAATATAAGTGACCTGCTTGCTTGACTTAACTAAGCTAGTAAGCGACAAGTAGGTGCATCACCTAGTTAGGCTTATTGACCAGCTTAAATGAACAAGTAGATGCATCACCTACTAAGATTCTTTTGACCATATTAGGCCAAGTACACTACCACCTACTTGCACTAATTCTGCCCCAACTTGAGTAGAAGAATAAGGGATAAAATGGATCAGATTTAGGCCTATGTTAATGGACTCACTTGAAATCCAAACTAAGTTAAATAAAATGAAAATGAAATTAAAACCCATCAGCTAAATCTGCCAAGGCCCAATGTTAGTTAATCCTAACTATGGAAAAGGACAAGTAGGTGAATCACTTACTTTGACCTTTTGAGCAACATGATGTACATAAGCAGGTGCATCACCTACTTGACCAATTAGTGCTTGAAAATGAAGCTAAAAAGAAGGAGGTTCTAGAGGATATTTTAAGGATCAACAAAGCTCAATATAAGATAAGTATTGGTTGCTATTTCCACTCCTTTTAACACATAAAAATTGAGAATTAACTCCAGCTCTCTCTCTCTCTCTCTTTTCTCTTAAGGATTAAAACAATAGCCTTAAAATATCTTCTAGGGTCCTTGAAGAAACCCACATCTTTGCAAGACAAGGTAAGTGAAAAAACTTATGGATTTAGCTTAATTCTCCCATGGATGATTAGGAAAACATGTTATTTATGCTCAAGTATAAGTACAAAGGCAGAATGTTTCCACAAGCTACTACTCACTTTCCTTGATTATTAAGATAATTTTCTCTTCTTCTTTGGTTTAAGTGTGAAGGGAAGTTGAAGTTCTTGAAGATTCCAAGTTAAAAGGAAAAGTTGCATAAATTGAGGTAAGGTGACTGTTCTATTTTTTTCCTCCTTATGCATGAGTTCGAGTAAAGAATCATGGGTATGTTGTTATTAATAACTCAAAGAATGGTAAGTTCAATATTTGGTTGCTATGAAAAAGAATATTTGGGGTTGTTTTATGTGTATTATTGTTGGGGCAATTTGGGTAATCTTGGGAAAGAATATATAAGGTATGTATTGGACAGAGAAGGAGGATCTGGTGATACACATTTTTTCAAGGGTTGTATGGGCACATTGTCCATCAAAGTTGGCTACTGTTTTACGAGGCCCACAGTGTGATAGTTGCTGATTTTAGTTTATCATGACTTATGTTGTAGATTAACAACTAAAAGGAGAGGTTGAATCGTGATAGTTGTAATGGTCAGAGAATACAGTATGTAAGGCTATTCGATTCCATATTCTTTGGCATGAAATCTGATATTTGCGATTAATATCAACGAAGTTAATTTCCTAAGTTCTATTCATAGTAAAGGAAACATAGTGGCAGTATACGACCTCCAAATTGCTAACAATATTTCCCCCCTCCCCTTAGTGTGTAGAATTACTTCATTATATATTCATTACTCTATACTAGTGTAATTATCCTCCTATGTTCTAGTATAGAAATGGTATTTGCAAATGCAAACTTGGTGAATTCTCCTTTTTGTCAATTGACGTCAATTGTGTCATTTAAGCTCATAAGTAATGCATTGATGTTACATAGCTCCTTATGTCAATTTTACTGTCTTGAAATTATTATTTTCATGTCTTCTACTACTGGTCTATAGTTCCAAATCTTAAAAATGATTATGACTACCAAAACAACAATCTCAAGGATTAAAGAATCAAAGGGAAGCAATCTGTATAATTATGGGTGGCAGCCCAGGGGTAAAAGCCTAGCATGGGTCGATCCCAATTGGTATAGAAGGGTGGTAGCTCATGGGAAAAATCCTAGCATGGGTCGATCCTAATTGGTATAGAAAGGTGGCAGATTAGGGGCGAAAGCCTAGCATGGGCCGATCCCAATTTGTGTAATTATGAGGACAAAATCCCAGAGTTAAAATGCCTAGCATGGGTCATCCTCTTGCACCATTGATCAGCTGGTCATTTGTATCACATGCCCTACAAAGATTTTAAAGTACAAAAAACTAAAGAAAAGAATGTAATATACATGATCCCACGGGAGTAAACAAAGGTGGTCTTCTGTTCTGATCTATGTACTTATATATTGATACTTGATTTCATTTGAGCCATGTTTTACATATGTTATTGCCTTACAGATTCAGTACATTTTTTCATGCTGACGTCCCTCGCAGGGGACACTGTATTTCATGATACAGGCTCGTATACTCCAGATAGTAGACCTCCTCAATAGGAGCACACAACACTCAGCTTTTGTGTGCCCCAGGCTGATTCGAAGCTTTACTGAGTCCTTGGTGGATTAATTTTGGTATTATATCATAGTTAAGCATAACGCGGAGTCTGTCCTGACCTACTCTAAGTCTTTCTATCCTATAGAGGCTTTGTAGACTAATGCATAGCATGAAATTATGGTTGGTTCCTTAATAGTTGTGGCCTCAACGGCCAAGTCATGTGTATATTTTTTGGGCCTACCTATTTTGTTCCTTTATCATTGTAGCTTATATATATACTTGTTAGAGCTTCATGATTATCTTAGCTAAACGCATGGTAGGTTCAGGTTATATGTGGGTTCTCTCGGGCCTTTACGACATCGGGTGCCTCTACGTCTTAATGGGATTTGAGGCGTGACACAAGTAAGTCAATCTCAAAGTCAAGTAGGTCAGTCACACACAATATGTATATAAATCACGATTAACAATTAAGTCACGCATAAGCATCAAATGCATCAAGTCACAATGATCAATCTCCCATTGGAACCATTTCCCTGTGGCACAATATCACTAGCTAAAACTATTTTCCATTGGCTTTATATCAAATCACTAGCCGGAACCATTTTCCATCAGCTTTATAATGTAATGACCCGTATGGTCATTTTGAGAACTAGTCCACTCTCTTTCATGAAACTATAATTATTTATTTAGTGGGTAATTTTAAATAAGTAATTATTGAGGAACATTCATATATAGCCACTAAAATATAGCCTAATTACGCTCCCATAGCTATAGTTTACTAATTACGATTCGTAGCTACATGTTATAGGGAAGAGAGTGGCGAGCGATATTGGGAGAGGGAGGAGAGAGGCAAGCGATAGAGGTTAATTGAATATATATATCGGTAAGATAATTGTATATTATACATATGTATTAAGAGAGGGAGGAGAGAGGCGAGCGAAATTGAGAGAGGGAGGAGAGAGGTGAGCGAGATTGGGAGAGTGAGGAGAGAGTCGAGCGAGAGAGGGCAATAATTTGTATAATTCACATCTCATTTGTATAATTCGCATGTACGTTTGTATAATTTGTGTGTTTTTGTATAATTGAGTAATATAAAGTCTAGAATTACACAAATACAATAAAACTCGAAATAACGAATTGATACAAATATAAATATATGAACTTTAAATAATTATATAAAATATATTATACAAATTACATTATATAAATTATATTATACAAAATCCAAACACTACATGTTTATACAAACTTTAAAAAGTTATACACAAAAGATTGAATGCATATGATGACAAAACTGAAAAACCCAAGGAAATCATCATTATATACAAATACAAACCATCAAATACAAATACAAATCAAACAAAGAATTGCTAGTTGCAAGTTATACAAATGTGATGAATTATACAAACGTGGCTAATTATACAACCTCGAAGGCGAGCCCACGTAATTAATGGTTAATGTTAGTCGCGAGTGGTAATTATACCAAACTATAATGATTAGTAATTAAGTAGTATAAGCTTACTTAACCACGTAATTGTCCCTTAATTTATTTAGTTGGTGGTTAATGGGCCAAGTCCATAATTTATTTAGTTGGTGGTTAATAAGCCAAGTCCATAATTTATTTAATACCCATTTTCATTTGGCACATATATATATATATATATATATATAGTGAGATTTGTCACTTTTAGTACGTAACTAATTAGAAAAGAAAAGAAAGAGGAGGAAGGAAAACTAGCGTAGACGATGCGGCAAGAAAGAAGAGAACGACAAGGTAAAGAAATTTTTCCATCCAAGTTGTGTCTACTATATGCATATGATTATTATATGAATTTAATGAGTAGTATATTACGGATAGAAATAGAATTAAATGGCCAACTCAATTTGCATATTTAGATTGTTGCACTACAACATTTTCTTATTATTTCATTATAAATATTTTGGCGCCTATCAAGGGACATTGATTGGCAATGATTGCCATTGGCAAATATAATCATTTGAAATTAGGAATTAGGAATGAGGTATAGTGTATTATTGTAAATAGATAAGGTTCTGCAGACTATTTTCCTAACTAGTTGATTTTAATTTTTATTTTTTATTACATATTATAATTAAAATTTTGGTATACTGGTATATGAAATTAAATATTAGTTGTATTGTATTATATGAATATCATTCAATTATGATATTGTAAGAATTAATACTTAACCCTAGGCTTGAATTTTAGGAAAACATGAGACTTCACATGTTAATTGACATCAAGATTAGAAACTTGATTATAGATTTGGGGTGAGTTTTTGGGTCTAGGATAGACACATAGTAATATGGATGTTGTTAGTTTTAAAATCTTGTTGGGGTTATTTATTTGAATAGATTGCATTGATTTGGAAGCCCAATGAAAGGGGAAGGCTCAAGTCCCAAAGTGATTGTTCGATAAGTTGAGGCAAGTGGATTTCTCAACCCTTGTTAAGTGTATAGAATTGTGTATTTCCTTGTGGTATTTGTTGGGGAGTAATAAGACTTGGTGATGGATTGACTTATCCATATTGAATAATTGTAATAATGAAAAAGGGTCATAAAAGGCAATGTGATTAATTATTGGTGCGTGATGTGTTAAGAATGATTGAAAGATTTATTGATTTATTATTGATGTGGTATCACGATTGTGTTGTTGTGAATTGTGCATTGTTATGAAAATAATTATCTCCTCATTATTTATGTAAAAACGTCATTTGAATTTTTTCGGAGACATGGTTGTGACAAGTGTTATGTGAATTGAGGAAGAAAAAAAATTAACGAGGATGTATCATTTCAAGGAACATGTCGCGCGCTGCAACATATTTTATTATCGAGGGACGTGTTGCATGCCGCAGTAGATTTTATTATTGAGGGACGTGTGGCACGCCGCGATGAATTCTATTATCGAGGGGTGTGTCACACGCCGCGATGGATGCATGGACGGATATGTCCCCCATGAGTCTCGGACTAAGAGACATCGGGTGTGTATCATTAGGTCAGACATGCATCACTATACTTGACATTGCATTTCATTGCCTTGCACATATTTATCATTGCTGAACTAATCTTGTGTGTTGCTAATCTGGTAAGTGTATTCCTATGGAACTTGTGATTGATGAATATTGAGCTTGTTATTGAGGCAATATAATTGTTAGAGTGTTGTTGAGTTGTGTGCTATGTAAATTGTGAATTGTTGGGTTGAGCTGGTTTCAAGCAGGTTGTAGTTGTGGAGGTTTGGTTGGGATGGAAGGAGTACTTGTATTCCATATTACTTGACTTTATGTTTAGGAGTTTTCTTGCTGAGTACCGTGTGGTTTGGTACTCACTCCTTGCTTCTACATTTGTGCAGTTATGAGCCCGCGTCTTCGTGATACTCTCTCTTATCTTCTTGTCCGAGGCTCCTGTGGAGATTTTTGAGGTAGTTAATTGTCATCTCAACATACATTTTCACTCCTATTTATGATCTTGTTCTACTTTAGAGACAACATCATTTGAGATTTGTTTATTTCTTTCAAATCTATTGTAATACATTAGATGCTTGTGCATGTGACAACCAGGTTATGAAGGTATATTTAAGTTGATTATAAATATCCGCATTTTTTATAGTATTGGACTTTTATTCTTGTTTTACTTTCGCATTTATCGTATTAGTTGGGTTTTAGGCTGACTTGTCTTTGTAGGACCAGACGAGTACCATCAAGTTTATTTTTGGATCGTGACAACATCTCTAACCGGAACTATTTCCCATCGGCTTTGTATCACTAGCCAGAACAATTTTCCATTGGCTTTATATCAATCACTAGCTGGAACCAATTTCCCATCGGCTTTATATCAAATCACTAGCCGAAACCATTTCCCATCGACTTTATATCAAATCAGTAGCCAGAACCATATCCCATCGGCTTTATAAACACTTGTCGAAAATGACCTCGGCATCATAACACTCGCCAGCAAAGACCTCTGTATTATAACACTCACCCGCAAAGACCTCGGCCTCATAAATCATCACAAGTCACATCATAGTGTTCACAATTAATGCACACAAGAAATATCACACCATACGAAAGAGACAATAATTCACACATTTCAAGTCCACATTCATGGTTTCAAGCATTTCATCAATCAATCAACTAGGGTCACAATAAGGCAATTCACATCATCATGTTCATTATAGAGAATTTTTCATTTCAACCCCTTTTTATTCATTTAGATATAACAAATGGACAATTAAACCCTTCACCTCATCCCCATTCTCTCGAACACAAGCAACAAAGGAAGCACACGAAATTTACTAGAATAAAAAGTTTAGGAGATCACTTGCCTTAAATCAATCATTATTCACTCCAAGAGTTGAGACTTCCCCTTACGAATCACTTCCAAAGCCACACAATCTATAATAATCAAGTATTTATAATCACTTTCCGGAAATAACGATACCAACATCAATGCTCTTGAAAAGTGGTCAATCAACACAAAACCCAATTCCAAAAGTAAGGTTTGAATCTGAAATTTAATACTTAAAAATATTACTCAAGGCTTTAGGAGCTCATTAGGGAAAATCATTTTGATAAAGGACTTCAAAATCAACATTTTACTAATTTCTTGGGTTCTTGAAGATAACCCAAATTTCTCATTTCAAAAACTTGATTTGAACATATAAATCCATAAACAATAATGGGTAATTGAAGATTTAGAGTTAAGAATCGTTACCCAAAAGTTTTTCGTCAAAAATCAGGTCCAAATCACCACCCCAAAGCTCCCAAAACACAAAATGGTGAAATGAAGCTTAAACCCCAAAATGATAGGCCAAAAACTCTCTCAGATATTGCAAAAGTGGTCAGGGCCGCTAAAAACACAGCCTTCGCAAAAGCGAGGATCGCTTAAGGCGAAAGTCCTTCGCTTAAGCTTCACAAAAGTGAAGCCTGTAGCACCTAAAAACACAACCAATTTTCAACACTCGAAAAAGGACCCTTGAGATTCGTTTGGACCCCATGAACATAAATCATATATGCAAATCAATTATTATCGACGTTCCAGACTCAACGAAAATGTCAAAATACGAATCTGAGGTCTCTTTGATCCTCCATCTATAAAAACCACAAGAAACTAACTCACTTAAAAAGGCTAAAACAAGCTCGGGACCTCTCAAAAATCAACCAAGACCTTACCTAGGCCTAAAATCATCCCTTGATCCCAACAGAACTCTCTTAATTCCGATCCAAGCATCTGAACCCCGAATGTTGACCAAAGTCAATCCAAAGGTTAAAATTCCATAATTTCACAACTTAGGACCTCAAATCCTCAATAAGACTCATAATCAGAAACTAATAACTCATACTGAGCAGATTTGACATTTTGGGACTAATGGACTAGATGAAATTCTATTTTGCCACTAAAAACTCCAAAAGACACAGAAAACCACTTTCTTAACAACTTACCCTTTCAAACTCAAAACTTACTAAATTCTCAATTTTTTACTCAAAATTCAAAACCAACTTTTCAAAACTCAATCATAGAAGACTCAGGATCAATATAAGGAGGGAAAAATGATAAATTTATGAAACTTTCCAAAAAAAACAACCAGGTCATTACATTATCCACCACTAAAAACCATATTCATCCTTAAACATAAGGCAAAAGAAAGTACCTGAAGCTTCAAAAAGCTGAGGATATATGGAACACATATCTGACTCTGTCTCCCAAGTCACCTCACTGACCGAACGATGATTCCACTACACCTTCACTAAAGAAATCTCTTTGGTTCTAACCTTCCAGACCTCCCTATCTAAAATGACTATACGCTCCTTCTCAAAATATAAGTCTGAACCCAACTCAAGTGAATCAAGGGAAAGTACAAGGGACTCATCCAACACGCACTTCTGAAGCATAGATACATGAAACATAGGATGCACAGCCGATAAGCTAGGTGGCAAGGCCAACTTATAGGCCACCTCTCTCACAAGACTCAAAATCTCAAAGGGTCCAATGAATCTAGGGATAAGCACTAGCTTGCCCTTCTTTCTGAATCTCATCAGACCCTTTCATGGGTGACACTCGGAGCCAAACATAATCACCCTTCATGAACACTAGAGCTCGAACTCTACGATCTACATAACTCTTCTGTCGACTTTGGTTGGCAAGAGTTTACCCTGGATCATATGAACATGCTCTATAGCATCTCTAAGAAAGTCTATATCTAATGAATCTATCTCAGCTGAATTGAGCCATTTGATCGGAGATCTATATCTTCTGCCATACAACGCCTCAAAAGGGGTCATCTGAATACTTAAATAATAAATCTTATTGTAGGCAAACTCTTCTAAGGGTAAATGTCGATCCCATCTAGAACCGCACACAAACTTAAAGCATGTCCCCCAATACTTAAATAGTTTGCTCGAACTGACATCTATCTGAGGATGGAAAGAGTACTCATATCTAATCGAGTACCCAAACCATGCTACAATGCTTTCCAGAAATGGGAAGTGAACAATGAACCTCGATCAGAGATAATAGAAATCGAGACTCTATGCAATCATATAATTTGACTAATATAAAGCTTAGCTAACTTCTCCATCGTACACTTCACTCGAACCAAGATCAAATGGGTGGAGTTGGTCAACCTATCAACAACTACCAAAAGGGAGTCATAACCACCCATGGTAGTAGGTATTCCCACAATAAAATCCATAGTGATTCGTTCCCACTATCAAGCAGGAATAGGCATCCTCTGATATATCCCTCCAGGCTGCTAGTGCTCACACTTAACTTGTTGACAAGTCAAACACCTTGAAACAAAATCTCTAATATCCCTTTTCATACCACACCACCAATAGTGATGGTTCAGGTCATGATACATCTTCACCGTACCCAAATGGATGAAATATCTGGAACAATGGGCCTTCTTAAGAATCAGTCTAATCAACTCGCTGTAACACCTTATAATTTAGAGAATAACGAATTTACATGACTTTACTATTCATGAATGACCTCTACTATTCATGAACAATAATGAACAGTAACCGACTCTTACTATTTACACAGTAACTTGACCTTTACTATTTACATAATTGACATTTTACTATTTATGAATAGTACTACTATTCATGAACAGTATCCTGTCTGACAATGACTCCAAATAAAAACAAACCAAATAAAAACAAACAACTTTACTTTTCTTTTTCTTTACATAAAATAAAATTCCTACTTTTGACTAATATACATAGGTGTCTTTGTTGTCGGCTGTCTTTATCAGGCTGCCGGCTATTTTGTATCTTCTTTGTGATAGTTTTATTCCAGCTGTACGGTTGGGACATTGTTATCTTCTCTGTGACATTTGGAACATATATGTTCTGAATATTTGCTGCTGATTGTTGTACAATATCTGGTTAATAATGCTGATGAAATGAAATTTTTTCTGATAGCTCTTGTCGTTGGTATATTTTCTGGTTTTAGGAGGCTTAGTATCCATTGTCGTATTTCCTCCATATCTCCTTCTCTAGTTCCTCGACAGTTAGAATATATCATCGTATTATCTCAGCTATAGTAACTCCATATTGTATTGTTGTTTAGGTAATTATTTGCTAACTCCGTTAATATTGTAGCTATTCCTATAACTCTTTTGTTGGCATAAAAGTCAGGAATATCTACAATAGGTATCTCATCTTGTTTCTCTATTTTTTCTGGAATTAACATATCTCTGGTCAAACCTATCTTTATGACCTGTATAACCGGTTTTATCTCATCGTATAGTATTTCTGCAGTGGCTGTATAGAATTTAATGAAAAATAGTGTTCCTTTAGTAATTCTCTTGTAAGTTAAGAATGCTTTGTATAATTCGGGTATCTTCGATATTTCATCTCCTGTAGCTGTGTACACTGTACTAAGTAGTCCATAGTTATAACAAGTTGTAACCAAATTTATATTTGTACCTGGTAGGGCAATTAGTTTGTTGTATCCTTGTAGGTGTTGGGTAATGTAATCAGTATTTGGTTCTTTTATGTTTATAGCTCTGGGGTTTTTGTTTAAGTAAGTTTGGACTTTGTAAATATTTTCTGTATAGGTGCGGGTGATGTGGTTATATGTATTTTTCTGTTGGGCTAGGCTATTTTTATATGTAGTGGTTTGTGGAGTAGGTACAGATTTTTGTATCTTTGGTGTTGTATATGGTTTATCAAAAAGTTTGTTCATATTTGTATTTGTATAACTTTTTTCTTCTGTAGCTTTTTCTTTCTTTGTAACTCCTGATGTACCTGCAGCTGTATTTACACAAACGTTATGGGTTTTATGGAGTTTCCCAACGTCTCCTTCTAGATCTGGAATTTTAACGTCTTCCGATCGACGTAGCTCCGCATATTTAACGTCATGCTGCTGACTGCTAGCTTGCTTTTTTAGCTGCTGTATCTCACCATCCATACTATCCACTTTTGTACAAAGTGTAGTTAGGAGGTTGAGTATTTGTTCCATTGTATTTGTTTTCTCAGTATCTTTTCCTTGAGAGGTGATCTGCAATCACATTCTTGTCAGTCTTTATAATTTCAATTGTAAATGAAAAGTTTAATATATTTACTACCAGTCTTCTTATTTCTTTCGTTGTAACTGAGTCTTGTACCTTTTTGGTTATCCACCATTTTACCTGTGTATTATCTGTTCTAATAATAAATATGTTATATACAATATATGGCTCAAAAGCTAATAAACATTTATACAAGGCAAATAATTCTTTTCTATTTATTTCCCATTTTATTTGTGTTTTTATATTTTTAGCTTTATGTAATATCTATTATAATAGTATCCTTCTATAATTATTTTTGCTAAAATGTATATTTTTGTCATTTTAGTTTATCATATAATTGTTCTTTTAATAAGTACCTTCTTGTTTTCATAAGTTATTGTTAATTGTTTATCATCTATATTATATGGTTTAAGCTTTCTAGCCATTTTATTCCTAAAGTAATATTATTATTTCCTTGATATATTTTAAATTTAATTTTTATTGGTAGTCCTCCAATAATTAGTTCTTGTTGAGTTTCTTCTATATTTACCAAAGCTCTAGGTAATTCTGTATTTATATTTTCTCCTGTAATTATTTCATGTTCTTTGACTAGTTCTCTTATAATTTGGTTTTCTACTTGTCCTGTATTTATAGTTATTAAATATTTTCTTTGGTCTAATATTCCTGTGATATAATATTGATATGGTTGTATTTCATTTTTATTTTGCTCTAATGACCTAGGTATTAAGTCGCAATCTAATCTTCTAGATGTACTAGTTCTTGATGATGAAGGTGTATCGTAGCTTAATCTTTTAGATGTACTTAATCTTTCTTTTACTATCTCTAAATCTTCTTCAATATCTATTTCTTTATAACTATAATCATTATTGTCTATTACTGAGATTATTTTATCAAATGAATTTTCTATTTTGATTTTTTGAATCTTATTTCTTGCTGTTATTTTATGCTTTGTAGTTAATACATATAAATTTTTACATCTTGCTGTAAATATTTTACTTCCTGGTGCTAATTCTATGCCTGACATTTTCCAATATAGTACTAGTGATTTATCTATGTTCTTGTCTTCTATTGCTACTGAATAGTTTGCACTTATAATAAATTTAAATTTTTGATATATTAAATTTCCTCTAATCTAGCTTATAATACTTTTTCTATAGGTTGAATTATTCTATCATCTGCTAAATATAATTCTATAGGTGTATCTATTCCTTCTCTAAAACATGCCTTTATCAATATTTACATGCTCCTAAATGTACATATTTTATTGGATTTTTTTATTTTAATTCTTGGATTTCTTTATTAATTATTTTTTTATTTATAATAGGTATTTTAGCTTTACCTTTAATATATTTACAATCTATTACATGTTCTTTTTGGCTTACTACGTAATATTCATCGTGTTGTAATTTGAATAAGTTTTTTAATCTAGGTACTTCTAGTATTTTATCTATACTTAAATCTAATTCTTTTCCTTTTATTTGTTCAAACATATTATTGTCAAATATTATTTTTTGTTATGTATATTCATTATCTTGATATTCTTCTTTACTTATTATTTTTATATCATTTTCAGTCATAATAATCAGAAAATGACTCTATTTCTTCTTCTAATTCAATATCAGTGATTTCGTATATGCTATCTTCATTTTCTAATTCATAATCCAAATAATATATCTGTTTATATTTATCTTTTTCTATTATTACCTCTGTTATTTGTTTTTTCTTTAAATCTTTTGGCAATTTACAGTCTCTAGCTAAATGTCCTAGTTTTCCACAATTATAACAATTACATTCTGTTATATTTTTCTTAACTCTGTGTGGCCTTTTTTGTTTATAACTTTTTATATAATATCTTTTTCTTGGAATTTTATTCTTATATTTTGTTTTGAAGCGTTTATACTTCTTTATCCTTTTCTTTTTATATGGATTCTTACATCCAAATTGAGGTGCTAATTTGCTTGTACAATATACTAGGTTTTTTACTAATATTTTTTCTAGTTTTAATTCTTCTTTATGTTTTTCACATAGTTTCATAAACCATTGTTGTAAGAATTTTATTCTAGCTCCTACTGTATCTACTGTATCTAATTCTTCCCAATCTTTTATTATTTTTGAACTAAATGGTTCTGGTAATTTTGTGTAATATAATTTTCTTATTTCTTTACTTTCATCATTTGTATATATTCCTTTATAGTAATATTCTCTAAATGCACATGTATATTCATCTATGTAACTCATTTTACATATTGCTAATTTATTCATTAAATTTCTGTTTATTATTTTATCTTTCTGTTGTTCTTCTATTTCTGTTGTCATACTTCCAAATTCATTTCTAATTGATATTTCATATTTATTTAATATGTCTATTACTGATGTTGCTATTTCATTATTAGTTTTTGTATTATTCCTTAGTGTTGCTAGGCTTGCTGGTGTTAAGTTTTGTAACCATATTTTTACTGTTCCTATAAGTGTTCTTTCTATGTATCATGGGGCATCTATTATTGATATCTTGTTGTCTATTAATTGTTTTGATATATAACATATCCATAATTGAATTGTTTTATTTGTATCTGCTACACAGTCTAAATCTAAAAAATTATTTTGATCTGCAGTTTGTCTAGGTATCCAATTTTTATTTAATCTTTTATCCCATAAGGCTTTTTTTTCGTAAGTATAATATGTTGGAGTTGTATCCATTCTTGTTTTAGGATTTGAAGTACTAGGTTTCTCATCTAAATTTCCTACATTTATTCCTATATTTTTATCGTTTTCTATAAGGTCAGTATATGTTTCTGAATATGATTCATAATTATTTTCTGAAATATTATCATTTTCTTCTTCATTTATTTCATTTATTCTTAACTCTTCTATTTTTAATTCAGGTAATTCTTCTGTTTCTTCTAACATTGTTTTCATTCTTTCTATTTCTTGGTTTAATTTTAATTCTTCAGTTCTTTTCTTGTACTCTTCTTTTGCTTTTAATTTTTCTTCATATAGTTGTTTAAGTCTTTCTAATTCTTTTTGTAATTCTTGAATTCTAGTATCTTTTACTTCTTCTATTTGTTTAATTTCTTTTTTAGCTTGTTCTCTAATTTTTTTAATTTCTTTTTTCCTATCGATTTCGTCATTTTCTCTATTTAATCTTACCATAGTTGTTAGACTATCTTCTAATTTTGCTGATTCTTTATCTGGCATTAGGTATAATTGGGTTCCTATTTTTTTATATCTTCTTTCTAAGTTTGAATGTATTATTTTTATTTCTAATCCATCTTGACTTTTATATATTTTTTCTTTTACAGCATATTCTTCTTTATTCATTATAAGTTATGTTGATATTTATATTCTAAGTATTCCATATCTTGGGTTCTTTGGTATGTTATAATATTATTTATTAAAAGTTTATTTAATAGTTCTAAATTTTCTATAGTTTGTAGCCAATATGTTAAATATTCGTAATTTATCATTGATCTGAATATAGGTCATATAATTCATATGTACTTTGAATAGTTAGTTCATGCCAATTTTGTTCTATAAGTTCCATTATCTGGTCTAATTCTGTCATTTCTTCAATAATTAAATGGTCATAAATTTTTCTTTTTATGTCAATATTAAGTGTTTTAAGAACATATAAAATAAGTATTTTATAATTATAATCTTCATCTAGTAAGTATGTGTTCATAATTTTCATGTTTTCTAAACAATTTTTATTCCTTCTAACCTTCTTGTTTGTTATTATCTATTATCAAATTGTAGTAAAGTTATCCTAAATAAATTCTTTTGGTCACTACTATGATTTTCAAATTTCAATCGCTACTCCTAACAGCTTCAACAAGTTCAGATTTCCTCAAACGGCTTCTCTTTTGCCTAACTGGGTTTCCGGTTTCGGATGGCATAGTCTGGGCTTACCTATTCTCAGCCTACCTTCGTTCATAGCAAACTACTTCGAATTTAATTCAGCATAACAATACTATAACATGATAATAATCAAATAATAAGCAAGAGATTATCAGGATTATAATAAAGTTTAGTTATTCATATTGAAATATGAAACTACCTTAGTTTGTAGATTTTCTGGAACTGGTTCCTTCATAGTTTCCTGGTTGTTGTTAGATTTCTCCATTTAGATTTTTTATTATCTAGCTCTGATATCAATTTCGGAATCTTGCGGAATTGAGAGTGAAATATTGAAATGGGAGTTGAGGGATGAGGGATGATCGTCCCTTCCTCCTCAATGTTATTTATAAACGAATTTACATGACTTTACTATTCATGAATGACCTCTACTATTCATGAACAGTAATGAACAGTAACCGACTCTTACTATTTACACAGTAACTTGACCTTTACTATTTACTTAATTGACATTTTACTATTTATGAATAGTACTACTATTCATGAACAGTATCCTGTCTTAGATTTAGACTGTGTAGCAGATACAAATAAAACAATTCAATTATGGATAGGTTATATATCAAAACAATTAATAGACAACAAGATATCAATAATAGATGCCCCAGGATACATAGAAAGAACACTTATAGGAACAGTAAAAATATGGTTACAAAATTTAACACCAGCAAGCCTAGCAACACTAAGGAATAATACAAAACCTAATAATGAAATATCAACATCAGCAATAGACATATTAAATAAATATGAAATATCAATTAGAAATGAATTTGGAAGTATGACAACAGAAATAGAAGAACAACAGAAAGATAAAATAATAAACAGAAATTTAATGAATAAATTAGCAATATGTAAAATGAGTTACATAGATGAATATACATGTGCATTTAGAGAATATTACTATAAAGGAATATATACAAATGATGAAAGTAAATAAGAAAATTATATTACACAAAACTACCAGAACCATTTAGTTCAAAAATAATAAAAGATTGGGAAGAATCGAATACAGTAGATACACTAGGAGCTAGAATAAAATTCTTACAACAATGGTTTATGAAACTATGTGAAAAACATAAAGAAGAATTAAAACTAGAAAAAATATTAGTAAAAAACCTAGCATATTGTACAAATAAATTAGCACCCCAATTTGGATGTAAAAATCCATATAAAAAGAAAAGAATAAAGAAGTATAAACGCTTTAAAACAAAATATAAAGACATAAATCCAAGAAAAAGATATTATATAAAAAATTATAAACAAAAAAGACCACATAGAATTAAGAAAAATATAACAGAATATAAATGTTATAATTGTGGAAAACTAGGACATTTAGCTAGAGACTGTAAATTGCCAAAAGATTTAAAGAAAAAACAAATAACAGAGGTAATAATAGAAAAAGATAAATATAAACAGATAGATTATTTGGATTATGAATTAGAAAATGAAGATAGCATATACGAAATCACTGATATTGAATTAGAAAAAGAAATAGAGTCATTTTCTGATTATTATGACTGAAAATGATATAAAAATAATAAGTAAAGAAGAATATCAAGATAATGAATATACAGAACAAAAAATAATATTTGACAATAATATGTTTGAACAAATAAAAGGAAAAGAATTAGATTTAAGTATAGATAAAATACTAGAAGTACCTAGATTAAAAAACTTATTCAAATTACAACACGATGAATATTATGTAGTAAGCCAAAAAGAACATGTAATAGATTGTAAATATATTAAAGGTAAAGCTAAAATACCTATTATAAATAAAAAAAAATAATTAATAAAGAAATCCACGATTTAAAATCAAAAAATCCAATAAAATATGTACATTTAGGAGCAACAGAAATATTGATAAAAGCATGTTTTAGAGAAGGAATAGCATGTTTTAGAGAAGGAATAGATACACCTATAGAATTATATTTAGCAGATGATAGAATAATTCAACCTATAGAAAAAAGTATAATAAGCGCAGTTAGAGTAAATTTAATATATCAAAAATTTAAATTTATTATAAGTGCAAACTATTCAGTAGCAATAGAAGACAAAAACATAGATAAATCACTAGTGCTATACTGGAAAATGTCAGGATTAGAATTAGCACCAGGAAGTAAGATATTTACAGCAAGATGTAAAAATTTATATGTATTAACTACAAAGCATAAAATAACAGCAAGAAATAAGATTCAAAAAATCAAAATAGAAAATTCATTTGATAAAATAATTACAGTAATAGATAATAATGATTACAGTTATAAAGAAATAGATATTGAAGAAGATTTAGAGATAGTAAAAGAAAGATTAAGTACATCTAAAAGATTAAGCTACGATACACCTTCATCATCAAGAACTAGTACATCTAAAAGATTAGATTGCGACTTAATACCTAGGTCATTAGAGCAAAATAAAAATGAAATACAATCATATCAATATTATATCACAGGAATATTAGACCAAAGAAAATATTTAATAACCATAAATACAGGACAGGTAGAAAACCAAATTATAAGAGAACTAGTCAAAGAACATGAAATAATTACAGGAGAAAATATAAATACAGAATTACCTAGAGCTTTGGTAAATATAGAAGAAACTACTGAACAAGAACTAATTATTGGAGGACTACCAATAAAAATTAAATTTAAAATATATCAAGGAAATAATAATATTACTTTAGGAATAAAATGGCTAGAAACAGTTAAACCATATAATATAGATGATAAACAATTAACAATAACTTATGAAAACAAGAAGGTACTTATTAAAAGAACAATTATATGATAAACTAAAATGACAAAAATATACATTTTAGCAAAAATAATTATAGAAGGATACTATTATAATAGATATTACATAAAGCTAAAAATATAAAAACACAAATAAAATGGGAAATAAATAGAAAAGAATTATTTGCCTTGTATAAATGTTTATTAGCTTTTGAGCCATATATTGTATATAACAAATTTATTGTTAGAACAGATAATACACAGGTAAAATGGTGGATAACCAAAAAGGTACAAGACTTCGATAACAAAGGAAATAAGAAAACTGGTAGTAAATATATTAAACTTTTCATTTACAATTGAAATTATAAGACTGACAAGAATGTAATTGCAGATCACCTCTCATGGAAAAGATACTGAAAAAACAAATACAATGGAACAAATACTCAACCTCCTAACTACACTTTGTACAAAAGTGGATAGTATGGATGGTGAGATACAGCAGCTAAAAAAGCAAGCTAGCAGTCAGCAGCATGACGTTAAATATGCGGAGCTACGTCGATCGGAAGACGTTAAAATTCCAGATCTAGAAGGAGACGTTGGAAAACTCCATAAAATCCATAATGTTTGTTTAAATACAGCTGCAGGTACATCAGGAGTTACAAAGAAAGAAAAAGCTACAGAAGAAAAAAGTTATACAAATACAAATATGAACAAACTTTTTGATAAACCATACACAACACCAAAGATACAAAAATCCGTACCTACTCCACAAACCACTACATACAAAAACAGTCTAGCCCAACAGAAAAATACATATAACCACATCACCCGTACCTATACAGAAAATATTTACAAAGTCCAAACTTACTTAAACAAAAACCCCAGAGCTATAAACATAAAAGAACCAAATACTGATTACATTACCCAACACCTACAAGAATACAACAAACTAATTGCCCTACCAGGTACAAATATAAATTTGGTTACAACTTGTTAGAACTACGGACTACTTAGTACAGTGTACATAGCTACAGGGGATGAAATATCGAAGATACCCGAATTATACAAAGCATTCTTAACTTACAAGAGAATTACTAAAGGAACACTATTTTTCATTAAATTCTATACAGCCACTGCAGATATACTATACGATGAGATAAAACCGGTTATACAGGTCATAAAGATAGGTTTGACCAGAGATATGTTAATTCCAGAAAAAATAGAGAAACAAGATGAGATACCTATTGTAGATATTCCTGACTTTTATGCCAACAAAAGAGTTATAGGAATAGCTATAATATTAATGGAGTTAGCAAATAATTACCTAAACAACAATACAATATGGAGTTACTATAGCCGAGATAATACGATGATATATTCTAACTGTCGAGGAACTAGAGAAGGAGATAAGGAGAAAATACGACAATGGATACTAAGCCTCCTAAAACCAGAAAATATACCAACGACAAGAGCTATCAGGAAAAATTTCATTTCATCAGCATTATTAACCAGATATTGTACAACAATCAGCAGCAAATATTCAGAACATATATGTTCCAAATGTCACGGAGAAGATAACAATGTCCCAACCGTACAGCTGGAATAAAACTATCACAAAGAAGATACAAGATAGCCGGCAGCCTGATAAAGACAGTCGACAACAAAGAAGATATGAAGAAGACATTTATGTAAAAAGTCAAAAGTAGGATAGGAATCTTATCTTCCCTTTTGTAAAGTTATTTGTTTTCTTTTGTAAAGTAAAATAAAGTAGTTTGTTTTTATTAAGAGTCACCGACAGGATACTATTAATGAATAGTAAAAGACAAAAAATACTATTCATAAATAGTAAAATGTCAATTATGTAAATAGTAAGAGTCGGTTACTGTGTAAATAGTAAGAGTCGGTTACTATTCATGAATAGTAGAGGTCATTCATGAATAGTAAAAGTTATGTAAATTCGCTTATAAATAAGATGAAGGAGGAAGGGACGATCATCCCTCAACTCCCACTTCAGATATTTCACTCTCAAATTCCGCAACCCTCTAAATTGGTATCAGAGCTAGATAAGAAAAATCTAAATGGAAAAAAATAATAACAACCACGAACCTATGAAGGACTCAGTTCCAGAAAATCTACAAACTAAGGTAGTTTCATATTTTAATATGAATAACTAAATTGTCTTATTCTTGATAATCTCTTGATTATTATTTGATTATTATCATGTTATAGTATTGTTATACTAAATAAATTCGAAGTAGTTTTCTATGAACGAAGGTAGGCTGAGAATAGGTAAGCCCAGACTATGCCATCCGAAACCGGAAACCCAGTTAGGCAAAAGAGAAGCCGTTTGAGGGGGAGTACGACCTTGTTGAAGGCGCTGTTAGGGTAACTGATTGAGGCTAAAAATCATAGTAGTGACCAAAAGAATTTATTTAGGATAACTTTAATATAATCTGATAATTGATAATAACAAACAAGAAGGTTAGAAGGAATAAAAATTGTTTAGAAATCATGAAAATGATGAATACATACTTACTAGATGAAGATTATAATTATAAAATACTTATTCTATATGTTCTTAAAACACTTAATATAGACATAAAAAGAAAAATTTGACCTTTTAATTATTCAAAAAATGACAGAATTAGACCAGATAATGGAATTAATAGAACAAAATTGGCAGGAACTAACTATCCACAATATATATGAATTATATAACTCATATTCAGATTAATGATAAACTACGAATATCTGACATATTGGTTACAAACTATGGAAAATTTAAATCTACTAAATAAACTTTTAATAGAAAACATTATAACATACCAAAGAACCCAAGATATGGAACACTTAGAATATAAATATCAACATAATTTATGAATAAAGAAGAATATGCTGTAGAAGAAAAAATATATAAAAGTCAAGATGGACTAGAAATAAAAATAATACATTCAAACCTAGAAAGAAGATATAAAAAAATAGGAACCCAATTATGCCTAATGCCAGATAAAGAATCAGCAAAATTAGAAGATAGTCTAACAACTATGGTAAGATTAAATAAAGAAAATGAAGAAATCGATAGGAAAAAAGAAATTGAAAAAATTAGACAACAAGCTAAAAAAGAAATTAAACAAATAGAAGAAGTAAAAGATACTAGAATTCAAGAATTACAAAAAGAATTAGAAAGACTTAAACAACTATATGAAGAAAAATTAAAAGCAAGAGAAGAATATAAGAAAAGAACTGAAGAATTAAAGTTAAACCAAGAAATAGAAAAAATGAAAACAGTGTTAGAAGAAACAGAAGAATTACCTGAATTAAAAATAGAAGAGTTAAGAATAAATGAAATAAATAAAGAAGAAAATGATAATATTTCAGAGAATAATTATGAATCATATTCAGAAACATATACTGATCTTATAGAAAAAGATAAAAATATAGAAATAAATGTAGGAAATTTAGATGAAAAACCTAGTACTTCAAATCCTAAAACAAGAATGGATACAACTCCAACATATTATACTTACGAAAAAGAAGCCTTATGGGATAAAAGATTAAATAAAAATTGGATACCTAGACAAACTGCAGATCAAAATAATTTTTTAGATTTAGACTGTGTAGTAGATACAAATAAAACAATTCAATTATGGATAGACTATATATCAAAGCAATTAATAGATAACAAAATATCAATAATAGATGCCCCAGGATATATAGAAAGAACACTTATAGGAATAGTAAAAATATGGTTACAGAATTTAACACTAACAAGCTTAGCAACACTAAGAAATAATACGAAATCTAATAATGAAATAGCAACATCAGCGATAGACATATTAAATAAATATGAAATATCAATTAGAAATGAATTTGGAAGTATGACAACAGAAATAGAAGAACAACAGAAAGATAAAATAATAAACAGAAATTTAATGAATAAATTAGCAATATATAAAATGAGTTACATAGATGAATATACATGTGCATTTAGAGAATATTACTATAAAGGAATATATACAAATGATGAAAGTAAAGAAATAAGAAAATTATATTACACAAAACTACCAGAACCATTTAGTTCAAAAATAATAAAAGATTGGGAAGAATCGACATGAGATACACTAGGAGCTAGAATAAAATTCTTACAACAATGGTTTATGAAACTATGTGAACAACATAAAGAAGAATTAAAACTAGAAAAAATATTAGTAAAAAACCTAGCATATTGGGGGGTTGCGGAATTTGAGAGTGAAATATATGAAGTGGGAGTTGAGGGATGATGATCCCCTTCTCCTAACGTATATATATATACAAAACATTTACATGGTTACTATTCATGAACATTATCATGAATAGTGACTTGACTCTTACTATTTACACAGTGACTTGACCTTTACTATTTACACAGTAACCGACTCTTACTATTTACATAATTGACATTTTACTATTTATGAATAGTATTTTTTGTCTTTTACTATTCATTAATAGTATCCTGTCGGTGACTCTTAATAAAAACAAACTACTTTACTTTACTTTACAAAAGAAAGCAAATAACTTTACAAAAGGGAAGATAAGATTCCTATCCTACTTTTGACTTTTTACATAAATGTCTCCGTCCTATCTTTTGTTTTGTCGGCTGTCTTCATCAGTCTGCCGGCTATTTTGTATCTTCTTTGTGATAGTTTTATTCCAAATTGCATTTGGTTGGGACATTGTTATCTTCTCCGTGACATTTGGAACATATATGTTCTGAATATTTGCTGCTGATTGTTGTACAATATCTGGTTAATAATGCTGATGAAATGAAATTTTTTCTGATAGCTCTTGTCGTTGGTATATTTTCTGGTTTTAGGAGGCTTAGTATCCATTGTCGTATTTCCTCCATATCTCCTTCTCTAGTTCCTCGTGATTAGAATATATCATCGTATTATCTCGCTATAGTAACTCCATATTGTATTGTTGTTTAGGTAATTATTTGCTAACTCAGTTAATATTGTAGCTATTCCTATAACTCTTTTGTTGGCATAAAAGTCGTGAATATCTACAATAGGTATCTCATCTTGTTTCTCTATTTTTCCGAATTAACATATCTCTGGTCAAACCTATCTTTATGACTGTATAACCGGTTTTATCTCATCGTATAGTATTTCTGCGATCGTATAGAATTTAATGAAAAATAGTATTCCTTTAGTAATTCTCTTGTAAGTTAAGAATGCTTTGTATAATTCGAATTATCTGCGATATTTCATCTCCTGTAGTTTGTACACTTTGTACTAAGTAGTCCGTAGTTATAACAAGTTGTAACCAAATTTATATTTGTACAGTAGGGCAATTAGTTTGTTGTATCCTTGTAGGTGTTGGGTAATGTAATCGATTTGGTTCTTTTATGTTTATAGCTGGGGTTTTTGTTTAAGTAAGTTTGGACTTTGTAAATATTTTACGTATAGGTGCGGGTGATGTGGTTATATGTATTTTCTGTTGGGCTAGGCTATTTTTATATGTAGTGGTTTGTGGAGTAGTCTGATTTTTGTATCTTTGGTGTTGTATATGGTTTATCAAAAAGTTTGTTCATATTTGTATTTGTATAACTTTTTCTTACGTAGCTTTTTCTTTCTTTGTAACTCTGATGTACTGCAATGTATTTAAACAAACATTATGGGTTTTATGGAGTTTCCCAACGTCTCCTTCTAGATCTGGAATTTTAACGTCTTCCGATCGACGTAGCTCCGCATTTTTAACGTCATGCTGCTGACTGCTAGCTTGCTCTTTTAGCTTTTGTATCTCACCATCCATACTATCCACTTTTGTACAAAGTGTAGTTAGGAGGTTGAGTATTTGTTCCATTGTATTTATTTTTCAGTATCTTTTCCTTGAGAGGTGATCTGCAATTACATTCTTGTCAGTCTTTATAATTTCAATTGTAAATGAAAAGTTTAATATATTTACTATCAGTCTTCGTATTTCTTTTGTTGTAACTGAGTCTTGTACCTTTTTGGTTATCCACCATTTTACCTGTGTATTATCTGTTCTAACAATAAATTTGTTATATACAATATATGGCTCAAAAGCTAATAAACATTTATACAAAGAAGCTTTGGATTCCAGTCTGGTTCTACGGGTCCCATCTACAAACCGTAGAAGCTTCTGCGAGTCCTAGATAGCATATGTATAAAGGGGGAAATAAGCTTCTAAAATAAAGTCCCAGTACTTCTTTTACGATTCAATAGTACAATCTGTCAACTGATCTGCAATTCATAGATAGGTCTTGTAGGTAGCTCCAGACTTGGTGAAATTTTAAGGCCAAAAGTTGGTTTACGGTTGGTGTCTACAGTCTATAGATGGGTCTACGAGCGGTAGACTGTGTTTGTCAAAAGTTTGTCAAAATTTAGGGTCTCTGATCATTTCTATGGTTGACCAGGATAGTATATAGGTCTAAACCATATAAGGGTTTCGACAGTTATTTTTCAAGGGCTTTTGGGTCTTTTTCTAATTCTTTTAAGCTTAAGTTGAGTTGTTTTGGTCCTAATCCTAAGCCCTATATAAGTCTTTTAGACTCTAAAGCTACCTATTCTTAATCATTTCCCTAAACTCCTAAATTCCCTCTAAGTTCATCTCCTTCAAATCCTCTCAAAGTCAAGGAAAAACTAATAGGGTTTCAAGCACCAATGTCTCAAATTCACCATTCTCTCAAATTCACCATATCAATTGGGCTTTAATCTCCAAGGTATATTAGTATTCATCTATAGATTCCTTTCATCCATAGGGTTCCTAAAATCTCCAATTTTGTAAAGATAGATTCTCAATTCAAGTTAGGGTTTTCTTCAATCTTTATGGGTTATTTCGAATTATGGTCAAATTGATTGTTTTCTATCTATTTATGCATGAATTGAAGTCATTACATGATTTTAAGTTAATTTCATATGGACCCATGCATGATCCATGATTTTTAGACTATGATCCGATGATGAAGATTATAAACTATGTAAGATGAATTTATGGAGGTATGCATGTTATTTCTATGGAATTTATACAAATGATTTAAGGTTTCTTTGAGAGTAAAGCAGAGATATTGTTGTTGTTGTTGTTGTGAAATGTTATTCTCATATAAAGGATTCATAAGGTTGAAAGGTTTTCTCACCTAAGTTGAATCAAGATTTAGGAGCTATTCTAAATGAACTCTAGCTTGGATTGGTTGTTTAATTGTGCCCTTCCATGGATAATAAGATGAATATAATTAATGACTATTCCATGGGATTTATACCTTGCACCAAGAGGATATTATGATGAAAGTTATTCCGTTAGTAAAGGTCGGGTTTCTAGTAGCAATCTCCCTATCCCATAACCATGTGCCACCATAGGTTTGTCTTAGATAGACATTAGATAGTGGATCCACTTTAGCTCAAATGTATGGTTCTTACCTTGACAAGTAAGGATATCTCTTTTTTGTATGGGATAGACACCAGATTATATGTTATAACTCACATGGTCTATGTTGGTTATATGGTATACTTCCCACAAAATGAACTAAGGTTACTTTCTAAAGTATCTCACAAGTGTTTTAAAGATGTCTAGCTTGCATTGACCACAATTATGACTTATGTTCTCAAATGTTTTATCTTATTATTTACCTTGGTAATTGCATGTCATGTAAAGTCTTTTAAAACATGACTTGATAACTCTTATGCATTGCAATCATACGTACTACATTCCATGTACTAATACATACTTGTGCCTACATTGTTTCACTAATGTAGGGTCCGACGCTCCTACCTCCCATACTCGTGGCTAGTTGATCCTTTTAGGCTCTTAAAGATTGCTGAGTCCTCATGTCTTGAGGACCGAGACACTATTATGGCTTTCTTTATTTTCAGACTTTGTATGTGATGTATGGGTTACTTCACAATTACTTCTATTGATGTACTAAATAGCTTACTAAGACTTATGTTATACTTGCACTTTGTCAAAAACGCTTTTATGATAGAAAACTGTTTTATTTGAAATCTTTATTTCTATTATCTTGTATTATGTATCCAAAGTGGATTGTGTAGTGTAACACCTCAATTCAAGAAAGGGCCAAATAATAACTTTCAAGATTTTATGGTGCCATTCGACAGAGGCCAACCACAGCCCAAGAACTAAGCCACGGACCGTAAGTTGGTCCGTGAATGGTCACCCAAGTTTGATCAGAAGAGCCAGAACCATGGTCTGGACCAACGAACTGTCGTTGTTCCACAATTCGTGGTTGAGGGTCCGTAGTTCAGGGCCTCAATATCCAGCTTCTAACGCGGTCGATGACATGCAGGATGGATTGTTGGGCAAACCACGGTCTGTTAGCCTGAGGCATTGTTTAGGGTCAGTAGTTATTTCCTAGGGGCAGTTGGGTCTTTTCCTAATTAGTATAGCCTAATACTATGTCGTTTTGCCTATGTCTAGAACCCCTATATATATGTTTTAACTCTAAAATGTCCCCATTTCAAATAATTCTCTCAAATTACAAAAGAAGAACAAGTCTTCCTCCCCAAATATTTCTCTCTCTAGAAAACTTGAACAAGAAGAGTCCAAGCTAGGGTTTGCAAGTCAAGTCTCCAATTTCTCCATTGAAGATAAGCAATTAGCATTGAGGTGTGATATTTTTCATCCATGGATTCCTTCGATTCATGGAGTTCCAAAATTCTCCAATTTTCAAAGCTAGAATTCCCCATTTAAGTTAGGGTATTCTTCTATGTTATGGGTTCTCTTAATTGTCGATGTAATTGATTGATTTATGATCTATGATACATGAATTGAGTTAATCTCATGTTCTTATGGTGATCCCCCATGAACCTATGTAATTCCTATGTTTTCCTATTATGAGCATATAATGTGGGTCTTGGATTATGAAAAAAGATTATATGAAATCAAGCATGAATTGATAGAATTATATGAATTTATGATGAATTGCTATGAACCTATGTCTAGCCTATGTCTTCTAGATAATGGTGATTGAAAGTGGGTTTTGAACCTTGAAAGGTGAATTATGGAATTATGCATGTCTTATGAAATCTATGTAAATGTTTTAAGGATGCTTTGAGATTGAAGTATCAATGATGTTGCTATTGTTGTGTTGTTGAAAGGGATTTCTCATATGCACATGTAAGCATGAATTGTGAAAGGTTTTCTCATATGATAAGAGTTCTTAGGGTTGAAAGGCTTTTTCACCTAAAATGAACCAATGCTAAGAAGCTATGCTAATGATGAGGCAAGAAGTGATTACCCATGCTCTTTTATTGAATAATAAGAGGTGATTACCCAGGTCATATAATGTAAGGACAGGAGGCAATTACCCATGTTCCTTCATGAGCTAAGATGAATAGGATCAATAACTATTCCGTGGAAATTAGGCTTTGTATAGAGTGGACAAGTGGCGATTATCCATGTTCCATAACTATCTGCCAACATAGGATTGTCTAGATAGACATTAGCTAGTGGATCCACAATAGCTAGAAGTTCATGGTCCTTACCGTTGCAACTAGGACACCCCTTTTCGGTGTGGCGTAGACACCAGATTCCATATTTCTAGCTCACATGGTCTTATATGTCGGTTAAGGCTACTTTCGATAAACAAGTAAAGTTATGATGAACCAAGGTTACTTTAAGAACTATTGTAAGTATGTTTCAAGATGATGTTCACTTGTATTGATCATGTTTTATGGCTTATGCTTTTAACTCTCAAGTTTCATGTTTTAGCTTGATCATTGAATGTTCATGAAAATGTCCTATTTTAGCATGACCTAAATGTTTATATGAATGGCTATCATACTTGGTACATTGTTTTGTAACAACACATACTCTTGTCTACATTTCCCCAAATGTACGGTCAGACAGTCAAGGTTCTTAGTTTCATGACTAGAGGTCAATTTGAGGGATTTTGAGATTCTGTGAGTCCTCATGCTTTGAGGACATATTTCATTGTTTTCAGTTTTCTTTCTTATTTTCAGTTTTTGGAAATGATGTATGGGCTAGGCCCAATTTCATTCTATTAAATCGGATGGCTATTGAGACAAGTGTTTAGACTTCCGCTTTGCTTTTATAAAACTTTAGACTTGAAATGTTGTCTTTAACCCTTTTGATCTATTTTTTATGTTATGAATGCTAAGTGGCTTGTATGCGGTCTTTCGGGGTCCTATACGCCATGTTACATCTAGGATGTACCCCTGGGTAGTGACATGTAGGGACACCCAGTGTTCTATACACCATGTCATGCCTAGGGTATACTTTGGGTCATGACCAACTTGGTATTCAGAGCACAAGGTTAAGAAAGGTTCTAGGATATCTCATAAGCCATATCGAGTAGATTCTTGTTCATAAGTGTGAAGTGCGCCACATTTATGAATAAAAGGTTATAAGATGCTTAGGAAACTCCACTTATTTTATTACTCTAAAGTTTGTGATAGAGTGTAACTCTATATGTCTCTCTCCTAATCCTTATATGATGCGTTTCAAGATATGGTTCCTCAAAGAGCATACGTTAATTAGAAGGAATGCGGGTGAGAATGTGGATCGAGAAGCTCCTCAAGTTTTGGCCGACCCTTTGGTCGAACAAGTGACTAATACGGAGTTTCAAATAGGGAGGTTGTGGTCCCCGTGAACCCAAATGTGGGTATGACAACAACTAGAGTGAGGAATTTCACAAGGATGAATCCTCCAAAATTTCATGGTTCCAAGGTTGAGGAAAATCTTTAAGTGTTTAGTTATGAAGTGTATAAGGTTTTGAAGATCATGGGAGTGACACCGCTGGAAAAGGTGGAATCGGTCGCTTATAAACTTAAGGGTGTTTCTCAAGTTTGGTTCAACCAATGGAAGGAAGAGAGGGAGGTTGATACTAGTCCTCTTGATTGGGAAAAGCTCAAAGTTGCTTTCCTTGGTCGATTCTTTCCCCTTGAGATGAGGGAGGCAAACTTTCTTGAGTTCATTAGCCTTCGTTAATGAAATATGAGTGTGATAGAGTATGCTTTGAAATTTACACAATTTTCCAAATATGATCCTTCTATGGTTGTTGATCCTAGGGTAAGGATGAGTAATTTTGTTTCGGGTGTGTCCAAAATGGTGTTTAAGGAATGTCATACCGCCATTCTCATTAATTAAATGGATATTTCTCTCCTAATAATACATGCTCAATAAATAGAAGACGAGAAACTTAATGAAAGATCTAAAGAGGCAAAGAGGGCAAGGACTGGTGATGGTGATTTTTCACATTCAAGGTCCGATGGACATGGTCATTCTAGATTCCGACAAAGGTCCTCTGGTTAAGGTTCCTCTAATGATATGGTTCCAAAGTTCAACAAAGATAGGGTGTCTAACCCTAAGCCTCAAGGAGGAAACAGTGGCGGATCTACAATATCTAGTTGTGCTATATGTGGAATGAAGCATTAGGGTGAATGCTTAGTCGGTACTTATGGTTGCTTTGGTTGTAGTAATAATGGTCATAAGATAAGGGATTGTCCATCACTTAATTCTAAGGGAAGAGAGGGTAGACAAGCTCCATCTTCAGGTTCAAGTGCACCAAAGCAAAACATATTTATGCACTTCAAATTCGTCATGTGCAAGAGGGTTCTCCCGATGTGGTTACAATTATGTTGAAAGTCTTTCATCTTAATGTTTATGCTTTGCTTGATCATAGTGCTACCTTGTATTTTGCGACACCATATATGGATATGAGGTTTGATATTCTTCCTGATGTGTTGTAAGATCCTTTATCTGTCTCTACACCTATTGGTAAATCTATTGTGGCTAAGAGAATTTATAGAAAATTTTCCATCTCCTAATACCATAGAGTCACTTATGTTGATCGTGTAGAGATTGATATGTTAGATTTGTTATTCTTGGTATGGATTGACTCCATTCGTGTTATGCTTCTGTTGATTGTATGACCCGAGTGGTCAAGTTTCAATTTCCAAATGAGCCCGTCCTAGAGTGGAAATTGGAAAATTCTAAGTATAAGGGTTAGTTTGTTTCTTGTCTTAAACCTAGAAAAAATGATTTCTAAGGGTTGGCCGAGTAAGTGACTAATGTGGAGTTTAGGGCTGCTTTTCAAGTGTTGTCTCAAGAAGTGACGACCCAAGCCAATAGAGAGGTAATAGTTCTCGTGAACCCAAATGTGGGTATGGCGGCATCTAGGGTGAGGGATTTCATTAGGAAGAATCCTCTGGAGTTTCATGGTTCCAAGGTTGATAAAGATCCTCAAGAGTTTATTGATGAGATTTATAAGGTTTTGATCATCATGGGAGTGACGTCGGTGAAAAAGGTGGAGTTGGCCGCTTATCGATTCAAAGGTGTTGCTCAAATTTGGTTCAACCAATGGAAAAAAGGGAGACCGGAAGATGCGGGTCCTCTTGATTGGGAAAAGTTCAAAGTTGCTTTCCTTTATAGGTTCTTTATCCTTGAGATGAGGGAGGCAAATGTACTTGAATTTATCAATTTTCATCAAGGAAGTATGAGTGTGAAGGAGTATGCTTTGAAGTTCACACAACTATCTAGATATGCCCCCACAATGGTTTTCGATCCGAGGGCAAAGATGAGTAAGTTCATTTCGGGTGTGTCAGAAATGGTAGTTAAAGAATGTCGTACCGCCATGCTTGTTAGCGACATGGACATTTCTCGTCTCATAGTTCATGCTCAACAGTTCAAAGAGGAGAAACTTACGGATAAGTCTAGGGAAACAAAGAGGGCTAAAACCAGATATGGTAATTTCTCTCATGCAAGGTCCAATGGACATGGTCGTCCTAAATTTTGACAAAGGTTTTCCGATCAAGGCTCCTACAATGCTCCCACTAGGTTCAACAAAGATAGGGTGTCTAACCCTAAGCCTCAATAAGGGAATGGTAGTGGGTATTTATTGCCTACTTGTGCTAAGTGTGGAAGAAAACATGAGGGTAAATGTCTAGCGGGTTCCAATGCTTGTTTTAGTTGTGGTAAGATGGACCAAAAGATAAAGAATTGTCCTTCAGTTGCTAAGAATGAAGGAGATAATCGCCGAAAGGCTCAACCAAATCCTTCATCCGGTCCAAGTGGTTTGGGATCCAATGCTCCAAGATAAATAGATTATATGCACTTCAGACTCGTGGTGAGAAAGAGGGCTCTCCCGATGTGGTTACCGATATGTTGAAAGTCTTTAAACTTGATGTTTGTGCTTTACTTGATCCCGGTGCTACCTTGTCTTCTGTGACTCCATATGTGGCTATGAGTTTTGATATTCTTTCGGATGTGTTATTAGATCCTTTTTTAGTCTCTACTCCTGTTGGTGATTCCATTGTGGCTAAAATGGTCTATAGAGAGTGTCATGTTTCCTTGTCCCATAGAGTTACTCTTGTTGACTTGGTAGAGCTTGATATGCTAGATTTTAATGTTTACCTTGGCATGTATTGGTTGCACTCATCTTATGCCTCTATTGATTGTAGAACTCATGTAGTCAAGTTTTAGTTTCCTAATGAGCCTGTCTTAGAGTGGAAAGGGAGAAATTCTATGCCTAAAGGCCAGTTTGTCTCATCTTCAAGCTAGAAAGATGATTTCTAAGTGTTGCATTTACCATCTAGTTAGGGTGAGGGATGGGGTTTCCGAAACCCCTCCTCGTGAGTCGATCCTTGTTGTTAATGAGTTTCTAGAAGTATTCCCAGATGATTTGCCCAGTATTCCTCCCTAAAGGGAAATAAACTTTGGTATTGACCTTCTCCCAGATACGCAACCTACTTATATTCCTCCTTACTAAATGGCTCCGGCAAAACTAAAGGAGTTGAAAGAACAATTGAAAGACTTGTTGGATAAGGGTTTCTTCGATCGAGTATCTCTCCATGGGGTGCTCCAGTTTTGTTTATTAGAAAGAAAGATGGTTCTCTCCGTATGTGTATTGACTATTGTCAATTGAACAAGGTGACCATTAAGAATAAGTATCCTCTCCCAAGGATAGATGATTTGTTTGACCAACTTCAAGGAGCAAGTTACTTCTCTAAGATTAACTTGCGGTCAGGTTATCACCAGTTGAGGGTGAAGGAGATGACCTTCCAAAAATGGCTTTCTGAACTCGGTATGGTCACTATGAGTTTTTGGTGATGTTGTTTGGTTTGACTAATGCTCCGGCAACATTTATGGATTTGATGAATAGGGTGTTTTGACAAAATCTTGACATGCTTTTGATTATGTTGAATGATGATATATTGATCTATTCGAGAAGTGAGGATGAATTTATTGATCATTTGAGGATTTTGTTTCAAATTCTCAAGGACCAACAGCTCTTTGCAAAGTTTAGCAAATGTGAGTTTTAGCTAAGGTCCGTAGCTTTTCTTGGTCATATTGTTTTAAGTAAGGGTATTGATGTAGATCCTTGGAAAACGGATGTGGTCAAGAGTTGGCCTAGACCTCTATTTCCTTGAGATATTAGAAGTTTCTTGGATTTAGCTTATTACTATAGAAGATTTGTTGAGGGGCTTTCTTCGATTGCCTCTCTATTAACATCATTGACGCAAAAGAAGGCTAAGTCCATATGGTCCGAAGCTTGTGAAAAGAGTTTTCAAGAATTGAAGGATAAACTTACTTCTGCTCCGGTGTTGACGTTACCAGAAGGGACCGATGATTTTATGGTTTATTTTGATGCCTCTAGAATTGGGTTAGGGTGTGTACTTATGCAAAATGGGAAGGTTATTGCCTATGCTTCAAGGAAACTTAGGATTCATGAGAAGAATTATCCTACCCGTGACCTCGAACTAGCGGCGGTTATTTTTGCCTTAAAGATTTGGAGACACTATCTATACGGTGTTCATGTAAATGTGTTCACTGATCATAAGATTTTGCAATATGTGTTTAATCAAAAGGATTTAAATCTTCGCCAAAGAAGGTGACTTGAGTTATTGAAGGATTATGATATGAGTGTTCTCTATCACCCTGATAAAATGAATGTGGTGGCGGATTCTCTTTATCTATGGGTAGTGTTGCTCATATTGAAGAAAAAAAGAAGGAGTTGGTTCGAGATGTTCATAGATTGGCCCAGTTGGGTGTTCAGTTAGTGGACTCCACCAAGGGTGGTGTTATGGTCCACAATGGTTCCAAATCGTCTTTGTGGTGGATGTGAAAGCTAAGCAAGGTCTTGATCCAATTTTGGCTGAATTGAGGGAAGTGGTGCTTAAAAATTTCGTAAAGGCTTTCTCCCAAGGGGGAGATGGTGTACTTAGATTCCAAGGTCGTTTGTGTGTTCCTAATATAGATGAATTGAGAGAACAAATCTTGTCAAAAACCTATAGTACTCGGTATTCTATTCACATGGAAGCCACCAAGATCTACTGTGACTTGCGGGAAATCTATTGGTGGAATGGGATGAAAAGGGATATTACGGGATTTGTGGCTAATTGTCCTAACTGTCAACAAGTGAAAGTTGAGCATCATAAACAGGGAGGTTTGTCCCAAGATATTAGCATTCCTACCTGGAAGTGGGAAGATGTGAATATAGACTTCATTGTTGGTTTGCCTTGCACTCGGTGACATTATGACTAGATTTGGGTCATAGTAGATCGAATGAAAAAATCGGATCATTTTATTCATGTCAAGGTTTTCTTTACGGTGGAGGATTATGCTAAGTTGTACTTGAGAGAGATGGTAAAGTTACATGGAGTGCCTTTATCCATTATTTCTGATAGTGGTACACAATTCACCTATCAGTTTTGGAGATCTTTCCTAAAGGGTCTCAGTACTCGTGTTAAGCTTAGTACAACATTTCATTTACAAAATGATGGGCAACAGAGCGTACAATCCAAACTTTAGAAGACATGTTGAGAGCTTGTGTGATTGATTTTAAGGGTAATTGAGATGACCATTTGCCATTGATTGAGTTTGCTTATAACAATAGTTACCACTCGAGTATTGGTATGGCCTCATTTGAGGCATTGTATGGTAGGAGGTGTATATACCCTATAGGTTAGTTTGAGGTGGGTGAAAGTTCCCTAATAAGTCCCGAGTTGGTGTATGAGGCCATGAAAAAAGTTTGACTTATCAGAGAAAGGTTGGAAACCGCTCAAAGTTAGCAAAAGGCATATGCTAATATGAGGAAAAAAGATTTTGAGTTTGATGCTCATGATTGGGTATATTTGAAAATCTCACCTATGAAGGGTGTAATGAGGTTTGGTAAGAAATGGAAGCTTAGTCCCCGATATGTAGAGGCCCATATCAGATTTTGAGGTGTGTTGGTAAGTTTACTTATGAACTTTAATTGCCTAACGAATTGGCATCGGTGCATCCGATTTTCCATGTCTATATGTTGAGGAAATGTGTTGGTTATCCGACCTTTATAGTTCCTTTAGAAATTTTGGGGGTTAGGGAGAATCTTTCTTATGAAGAAGTTCCGTTTGAGATTTTGGATTGGCAAGTCAAGAAGAAATAAGGAAGTTGCTTCCGTGAAAGTGTTGTGGAGGAATAAATTAGTTAACGGTGCTACTTTGGAGGCCGTGGCCGATATGAGGTCCCGATATCCTCATCTTTTTCCTGCTACCCCTACTCTAGCTTGAGGTAATTAGCTCCTCATGGTTTATTCCTTGGGTATCACATGTCTTAAATGTTTCTATGATTTCCTTACTATGCATGATTCATGAAAAGCTTAAGTTTTGATGAAATGAGTTTACTTAGTTGATTTCAACATGTTTATGTGCATTTATTATGGGTTGCATATAGACTTCATGATTCCTCCTCGGATATGTGCAATTATGTTTTTGCATGCATATTGAGCCGCTAGGTCTAGTTCCTATCTTCCTTATGATGCTTTGAGTATGCTCTAGCTTGGAGTCGAGGTTCCTTCTTGGTTGTATGCATTTAGATGAAGTTGCATGCATGATGGGTTGCTAGTTTATAGTCATTTTCTTCTTGGGATGTCTTGAATGTCATTCGAGGACGAATGATCCCAAGGGGGAGGAGATAATGTAACACCTCGAATTCGAGAAAGGGCCAAATAGCAAGTTTCAGGATTTTCTGGTGCCATCCAATGGACGCCAACCACGGCCCATGAACTAAGCTACGGACCATAAGTCTGGTCCGTGAATGGTCACCCAAGTTTGCTCAGAATACCTAGAACCACGGCCTCGACCAACGGACCGTCGTTGGGTCCATGATCTGTGGTTGAGGGTCCATAGTTTAAGGCCTCAATTCCCAGCTTGTGACGCCGGTCGACAAAAGTGCAGGACAAACCGTCGATAAAACCATGGTCCGTCAGCTTGAGGCAACGTTTGGGTCGACAATTATTTCTTAGGGGCAGTTGAGTCTTCTCCTAATTAGTCTAGCCTAATACTATGTCATTTTGCCTATGTCTAGAACCCCAACATATATGTTTTAACTATAAAATTTCACCATTTAAAATCATTCTCTCAAATTTACAAAAGAAGAACAAGTCTTCATGCCCAAATATTTCTCTCTCTAGGAAATTGAAGAAGAAGAGTCCAAGCTAGGGTTTGCAAGTCAAGTGTCCAGTTTCTCCATTGAAGATAAGAAATTGGCATTGAGGTATAGTTTTCATCCATGGATTTCTTCCATTCATAGAGTTCCCAAATTCTCCTATTTTCAAAGCTAGAATTTCCCAATTTAGTTTGGTTTTTTTTTTCTATGTTATGGGTTTTCTTAATTGTTGATGTAATTGATTGATTTATGATCTATGATGCATGAATTGAGTTAATCTCATGTTTTTATGGTGATCCCCATGTACCCATGTAATTCTCATGTTTTCCTATTATGAGCATATAATGTGGGTCTTGGATTATGAAAGAAGATAAAATGAAATCAAGCATAAATTGATAGAATTACATGAATTTATGATGAATTGCTATGAACCTATGTCTAGCCTATGTATTCTAGATGTTGATGATTGAAAGTGGGTTTTGAACCTTGAAAGGTGAATTATGGATATGTGCATGTCTTATGAATCTATGTAAATGTTTTAAGGATGCTTTGAGATTGAAGTATCAATGATGTTGCTATTGTGTTGTTGAAAGGAATTTCTCATATGTACATGTAAGCATGAATTGTGAAAGGTTTTCTCACATGATAAGAGTTCTTAGGGTTGAAAGGCTTTCTCACCTAAAATGAACCAATGCTAGGAAGCTATGCTAATGATGAGGCAAGAGGCGATTACCCATGCTCTCTAATTGAATAACAAGAAGTGATTACCCATGTCACATGATGTAAGGACAAGAGGAGATTACCCATGTTACTTTATGAGCTAAGATGAATAGGATCAATAACTATTCCTTGGAAGTTAAGCATAGTACCGAGAGGACAAGTGGTGATTACCCATGTCCCATAACTATGTGCCAACATAGGATTGTCTAGATAGACATTAGCTAGTGGATCCACAATAGCTAGAAGTTCACGGTCCTTACCATGGCAAGTAGGACACCCCTTTTCGGTGTGGGGTAGACACCGAATTCCATGTTGCTAGCTCATATGGTCATATATATCGGTTAAGGCTACTTCCCACAAATAAATGAAGTTATGATGAACCAATGTTACTTCAAGAAGTATTGTAAGTATGTTTCAAGATGATGTTCATTTGTATTGATCATGTTTTTTGGCTTAAGCCTTTTAACTGTCAAGTTTTATGTTTTAGCTTGATCATTGCATGTTCATGAAAATGTCCTATTTTAGCATGACCTAAATGTTTATATGCATGGCTATCATACTTGGTACATTGTTTTATGCTAACACATACTCTTGCCTACATTTCCCCAAATGTAGGGTCCGACAGTCAGGGTTCTCAATTTCGTGGCTAGAGGTCGATTTGAGGGATTTCGAGCTTTGGTGAGTCCTTATGCTTCGAGGATAGTTTTCTTTCTTATTTTCAGTTTTTGGACATGATGTATGGGCAAGGCCCAATTTCATTCTATTGTATTAGATGGCTATTGAGACAAATGTTTAGACTTCTGCTTTGCTTTTATAAAAATTTGGACTTGAAATGTTGTCTTTAACCCCTTTTTTGATCCTTTTCTTATGTTATGAATGCTAAGTGGCTTGTATGGGGCCTCTCGAGGTCCTATACGCCATGTTACATCTAGGTTGTACCCCTGGGTCATGACATGTAGGGACTCTCGAGATTCTATACGCCATGTTATGCCTAGGGTATACTTTGGGTCGTGACCAACTTGGTATTCAAAGCACAAGGCTTAGAGAGGTCCTAGGATATCTCATAAGCCACGTCGAGTAGATTATAAGAGTGAAGCGCGCCACATTTATGTATAAGATGCTTAGGAAACTTCACTTCTTTTATTACTCTAAAGTCTATGATAGAGTGTAATTCTATATGTCTCTCTCCTAATCCTTATATGATGTTTTTCAGGATATGGTTCCTCGAAAAGCATACATTAGAAGGAATACGGATGAGAATATAGATCGAGAAGCTCCTCAAGTTTCGGCCAACCCTTTGGCCGAACAAGTGACTAATACAGAGTTTCGGGCTTCTTTTCAAGTGTTGTCTCAATCCATGCAAGCTCAAGCCAATAGGGAGGTTGTGGTCCCCGTGAACCCAAATGTGGGTACGATAACAACTAGAGTGAGGAACTTCACTAGGATGAATCCTCTAGAGTTTCATGGTTCCAAGGTTGAGGAAAATCCTTACATGTTCACTTATGAAGTGTATAAGGTTTTGATGATCATGGGAGTGACGCCTATGGAAAAGGTGGAATCAGTCGCTTATAAACTTAAGAGTCTTTCTCAAGTTTGGTTCAACCAATGAAAGGAAGAGAGGGTGGTTGATACGAGTCCTATTTATTGGGAAAAGCTCAAAGTTGCTTTCCTTGATAGATTATTTTCCCTTGAGATGAGGGAGGCAAAATTTCTTGAGTTCATTAATCTTCGTTAAGGGAATATGAGTGTGAAAGAGTATGCTTTGAAATTCACATAATTGTCCAAATATTATCCTTCTATGGTTGTTGATCCTAGGGCAAGGATGAGTAAGTTTGTTTCGGGTGTGTCCAAAATAGTGGTTAAGGAATGTTGTAATGCCATGCTCATTAATTCAATGGATATTTCTTAGCTAATAATACATGCTCAACAAATAGAAGAGGAGAAACTTAAGGAAGGATCTAAGGAGGCAAAGAGGGCAACAACCAGTGATGGTGATTTTTCACATTCAAGGTATGATGGACATGGTCATTCTAGATTCTAACAAAGGTCTTCCTATCAAGGTTCCTCTAATGATCCGGTTCCAAAGTTCAACAAAGATAGGGCGTCTAACCCTAAGCCTCAAGGAGAAAACAATGGTGGATCTACATTATCTACTTGTACTAGATGTGGAATAAAGCATGAGGGTGAATGCTTACTCCGTACATATGGTTGCTTTGGTTGTGGTAATAGTGGTCATAAGATAAGGGATTGTCCATCACTGAATTCTAAGGGAAGGGAGGGTAGACAAGCTCTGTCTAGCAGTTCAGGTTCAAGTGCACCAAAGAAAAACATATTTTATGCACTTTAAACTCTTCATGTGAAAGAGGGTTCTCCCGATGTGGTTACCATTATGTTGAAAGTCTTTCATCTTAATATTTATGCTTTGCTTGATCCTGTATTTTGTGACACCATATGTGGCTATGAGGTTTGATATTCTTCTAGATGTGTTGTTAGATCCTTTATATGTCTCTACACCTATTGGTAAATCTATTGGAGCTAAGAGAGTCTATAGAAATTGTTTTGTCTCCTAATACCATAGAGTCACTCATGTTGATCTTTTAGAGATTCATATGTTAGATTTTGATGTTATTCTTCGTATGGATTGGCTCCATTCTTGTTATGCTTCTGTTGATTGTATGACCCGTGTGGTCAAGTTTCAATTTCCAAATGAACCCGTCCTAGAGTGGAAATGGGAAAATTCTATGTCTAAGGGTCAGTTTGTTTCTTGTCTTAAAGCTAGAAAAAATGATTTCTTAGGGGATGCATGTATCATTTTGTTCGGGTTAGGGATATAAATTCTGAAACCCCTATTCTTGAGTCGATCCCTATTGTGAATGAGTTTCTTGAATTGTTCCCAGACGATCTACCCGGTATTCCTCCCGAAAGGGAAATTGACTTCGGTATTGACCTTCTCCTAGATATGCCACATATCTCTATTCCTCCTTACCGTATGGCTCCGGTCAAACTTAAGGAATTGAAAGAGCAATTTTGTTGGATAAGGGTTTCATCCGACCGAGTATCTCCTTATGGGTGCTCCAGTTTTGTTTGTTTGTGAGAAGGATGGTTCACTTTGCATGTGTATTAATTACCAGCAATTGAACAAGTTCACTATTAAGATTTAGTAGCCTCTTCCAAGGATAGATGATTTGTTTGACCAACTCTAAAGGGGTGAGTTACTTCTCCAAGATTGATCTCTGGTTAGGTTATCACCAATTGAGGGTGAAGGAAGATGACATTCCAAAGATGGCTTTTCAAACTTAGTTGTTTTGTTTGACTACTGCCCTGGCCACATTTATTGATTTGATGAATAGGGTGTTTAGACAATACCTTGATATGTTTGTAATTGTGTTTATCGATGACATCTTGATTTACTCAAGGAGTGAAGATGAGCATGCCGATCATTTGAGGATTGTGTTGCAAGTCCTCAAGGACCGACAACTATTTGCAAAGTTTAATAAGTGTGAGTTTTGGTTGACATCCGTGACTTTTCTTGGTCACATTATTTCTAGTGAGGGTATTGAGGTAGATCCTAAGAAGATGGATAAGGTTATGAGTGCCTTCGGATATTCGAAGTTTCTTGGGTTTGGCTGATTATTATAGAAGGTTTGATGAAAAGGTTTTCTTCGATTGCCTCTCCATTGACGGCATTGACCCAAAAGAAGGTTAAGTTCTTATGGTCGGAAGCATGTGAGAAGAGTTTCCAAGAATTGAAAGATAGACTTACTTACGCTTTGGTATTGACTCTACCGGAAGTGTCCGATGAGTTTGTTGTTTATTGTGATGCTTCAAGGGTTCAATGTTCTTATGCAAAATGGGAAAGTTATTTCTTATGCTTTAAGGCAACTTAAAATTCATGAAAAGAACTATTCTACCCATGTTTTGGAACTAGCGGCGGTTGTGTTTGCCTTAAAGATTAGTAGGCATTACCTATTTGGTGTCCATGATATATAGCTACGAAATAATTAGCTACGACATGAAATTCGTCACTTATTATTCACTTTTCGTGACAAAAATTATATTTCGTGCTTAAATATATGAAACACATACTTTTAGTGATGAAACGTAAAAAATCGTAGCAAAGTTGTCTATTAAAGTTTCCCACCAAATAATGGATTGACGCCATATATTGAGTACTATTAACCACGAATTTAGAGTTGCCAGTGACACATTTTTTTGTCACTAATGATGTTTCCAATTAGCAATGAACCATTTTTCGTCCATAATGTAATTAAATTTTGGATACAATTTGTCACAAATAAATATATTGATACATTACTGATAAATCATTTTTATCTTAAAATTAGTTAAATTTTGAATACAAAAAAACTTTTGTCTCAAAAATATATTGATGCATCAGTGAAAAAAAAAAATTTCCTAAAATTAGTTTAATTTTTTATAAGAAATTTTTTGTCACAAAAACATATATTGATAGATTAGTGACAAACCATTTTTATCCTAAAATAAGTTAAATTTTGAATACGAAAAACTTCTGTCACAAAAATATATTGATGCATTAGTGATGAATTATTTTTATCCTAAAATTAGTTAAATTTTAGATACAAAATTTTTTTTGTCAACAAAATAATATATTTATACATTAGTGACAAATCATATTTGTTCTAAAATCAGTTGCATTTTGAATGCGGAAACTTTTGTCGCAAAAAATATATTGATGCATTAGTGACAAATCATTTTTGTCCTAAAATTAGTTAAATTTTGGATATAAAAAAATTTTTGTCGCACAAAATATATTAACACATTAGTGACGAATCATTTTTTGACCTAAAATTAGTTAAATTTTGTATACAAAAAATTTTTGTCGCAAAATTTATATTGATACATTGGTGACAAATTATTTTTTGTCCTAAAATTAGTTAAATTTTAGATATGATAAACTTTGTCGCAAAAATATATTGATACATTAGAGACAAACTATAATTTGTAGTTAATCTAGTATAATTTAGCTACAAAATTTTGTATTCAATTGTGACATTAGTTTTCATCACTAATAGTTCAAACAATTAGTGATACTTGTGTTGTTGTCTCTATTTACCTACAATTTAGTCACAATGAAAATTTGTAAAAAAAATAAATATATATATTTTAATGGCGAAGACCTAAATTTCATAGTTGAATAGTGAAATTACTGGCTACAAAAAAAATGCTTGGTTATAATTATATAATCATAAATTATAAACACATTTTTAACTAAACAAAAACAATTAGAGAAAAATTATTTATTAGACCATACTCTAGAAAAATAATATAGATTACATCACATAATAAAAGAGATAGTCTCAACACCATTAAGATAGTCCTAATAAAAAAATCACAAACAAAGCTCCCAAAACTATCAAGAGTCTCAACAAATTTTCAAATATTTGTCATACAAATGTAAGATTCATTGGAACTGTTATAGTTAACAAAAGTCAGATGCTCACCTCTAAGTTGTATTACAATAAAATAAGATAGAGAACTGAATTTTCACCATGCACTAAAAAAGATATCACAAATTTGTAGTGAGCAAACTTGAATTCAAGGCCCGCTCATTAACTTCATCTTCTGAGTTGGGTGTGCATTTTTAGGTTAACTTTTGTTTCAATATTTTCCCTAATCTACTTTTGAAAAATATTAAATTTTACAATTTCATAACTGAGTTTGAGATTAAGGCGTAGAAATTGTTGTTGTATTCTTATATTCAACTTTTGGCGCAGGTGGAAGAGGCGTTGTCCATGGTTTACATATCCAGATGCCCGATCGGCCGATCATGTTTGTGGGATGTGGTTAGTCGTACACACGGCAAATTCAGTTTAGTTTTTTCTCCCAATTTTTTCTCTTGGTTCTGTCATATTTTCCAATTTTATGAGTTAAGTTCAAGTCTGCTATAGTTATTGTTCTGCCTTTAACTCTCTCTATGTTCTGCCACATTCATTTTCTTCTTTGCATTTTCATTACTGCTTTTCCTCGAAACAGAGAAATTGAAGAATGCAATCGAAAATTAATAGTTTCTTCAGTTCTTTTTCTTTTATGCCCAAAAGTGCAGACTCATCTAAATTTTGCAGTGATGGATTCAATTTATAAGAGGGTATGGAAAGATATTCTGCTTACATACCAACGAAGACCTCAAAATTCATCTCGGTATAATGTAAATTACTTCATCTCTGTTTTCCTTCATTGAATTATTTTTTTTTATCTTCTTCTCATTGTGTAGGTGCCCTTTGAATCTTGAACTTTATTCTAGGAAAAAGTGTTTGATTGTTAGTAGAGATGAACTACTCTTTCTTTTTTATCTTCATCTCATACTCCCTTCTTCGGTGTCTGAAAGAGCTTGGACACTCTACAAGACAAATTCAAGTGCAGTGGCAGATTTTCTTGCCTCTTTTCTAACAATCGCAATAGGTACTATCATACTTTCATTTGAAAATTAGCTTTAATGTTGAAAATTCGAGTATCCTGAATAACAATGGATAGTTTTTACTGATCTGCTCTAAAGATTTATATCCCTAACTTACTGATTTTCTTCCATTTTGATGTAAAGAGTAAAGACTGACTGAACAGTACAGTGAAGGATGTTTGCTTAAAGAAACGAATAATAGACCTATTTGCTAGAGGGAAGTGTCGATGTATATATGGGTTAATTAAGATTGCGTGTGTCTCTATTGAATAATTTCGATTCTTGAATCTAAACTTAGTGCAACATTCTAATAAAGATACTCCTTTAATTATTAATGAAGAATGACAATGATATTTCTATATTGCACTCTAACTTATCACCATTTTCTAACATATAGAGACTTTGTTTGTCTATTGAATTTGTTTTCTCCATTGTTTTTAAATCATGTAGTCTCTTGTGTCTTTCATGTTGGCTACTGAGAGAGAACCAGGTAACTATTGTTGTCTAATACTGATTCTCTCCTTATCTTCTACTACTACTAATCATGGTAAAAAAATGTAGTTTGGTGTACACATTAGGTGTCGGTAAGTTTTTTCCTTCAAATTGTTCCAGCAAAGAAGGCAAGTGTTAGAGCAATAGTAAAATTGTCTCTGTCTGACGTATGATTACTGGTTCAGGTCGTGGGATCAACCATTTATTATTGTGTCAAGGTAGGTTGCCTACATCCCGCCAACATTATATTTCATAGAGCTTGTGTGCACTTACCAAACTACCCTGCCCCTCCGTCCACAACAATTAGCACACACACACCTAATAACAAGGACATCACAGTAAAATCACTTTGTTATTGTAATCGAATAGACCCCATGGAATATAGCTGGACTGGTTATTTTTTTCTTTAACTTCTTTAATAATAATTAAGATTCTACATTAACACTTGACTAATAGTATATGAGCTTCCTCTGTTCATTTTTCCATCATAAAGTTTTATTTTTTCATGTTGCTTCTAAATTAATACTTGTATCCTTTTAATTCCAATCTTTTATTCTTTTAGGTGGATCAAGAAAATCAAAATTTTGGATGCATAAAAAAATAAGTTGTATTCCCAATGGTAAGAGTGACAATTTGTCCGGGGTGATCTTTTTTTTTTCCTTAAAGATTTTTTAAAATGTAGAAATTATTTGTACTACAACAACAACATATCCAGTGTAATTCCACAAATGAGGTTTGGGAATGGTGGTATGATTCCTATTGATAAAAATCCTATTAAATTCAATATTAAGAGACAATTTATTTGTTGTGTTGTAGAATTCATAAAGAGAAAGATTTGGAGCACCTATTAGGTAAAGTGAGGTAGAAACTAAGGAGTGAAATCCTTTTGTGATTCTTGTGGTATTAGAATCAGAACCATCATGAGGCATCGACATGTAGAACGATGACATATGAAGCTTAAGAGCATTCAACAAGTGATGATGCAATGCATTCCCTTTGTGATATGTTGAAAACTATTGAAGGCTAAGTGTAATGCAAAGTTTGAAGCAATTAATATGTCAGCTATAAAGTGTTCCATACTATATTTTTTAGTATAACTTTTGATAGGAAGTAGATAGATAAGATCTGACGCATTATTGAAAAAGGTGAAACAAAATCTTCCGATTTAAACAATCAACTGGGAAAAACCTAAACTCCATAAATTTAAGTGAAATGTTGATGTATGTTCTAAAGGAAAGCCTGGTGAAGTTGGACTAGGAGCCATTTTCATTGGAAAATAGAACTGGTAGTAGCATGTTCTGACTGTTATGCATTTTTCTCTAACAATGATCTACAATATTATAGACTGAAGTCATATTATTAGGCTTATGTCGGCGCATTTCAGAATCACTACAGCTATGTTAAAATAAAATCTAACTCTATGTTAATTATTAATATAGAACTTACATGACAATTGGAGAGTACAACATTGACATATCCAGTGTAATCCCATGAGTGGTGAAGAAGAAGATGATTCAGTAATATTTGTTATAGGCCACCGTCATAAAGAGGCTAATATGATAGCACATTAGCTGACCAAATAGTTTCCTTGCCTAATGATACTACAATTACATTGAAAATGATAAATTGGACATACCATTTTTCAGAATTTGACAAAATAAAAATACTTAAGCTTGGATAATGGTTAGAATAGTGATGTTGTAAACATATTTTTGTAAATTCTTGTTCTTATGATGTGAAGGAGGAGTTCTCATATCATTTTGCTATTAACAATATAAGCTATGCATCGGTAGATATTTGTATTGGTTAACTCACTTTTGGGAGATTAAGATGTTGCATGAAAATTTAACTTACAGTGCACAAGATGCATTTTATTTTTCCATTTCTTTAAGGAGCACTTTTGATGTTGCCTCTAAAATATTCTAAAGTAAAACAAACACCTTAAGATATTGTGTGATCTGATATTTGCTCTCAAGTATAGATGTCTGTTTTAAATTCTCACACAAGAAAAGTATATAGGTTTGTTTATTGCTATATGCTTTCAAGTATAGAGGTCTATTTTTAATTCTCTGATAAAGAGTATAGAGGTCTTTTTTTGGTTTGATTTGCAAACGTCTTTGTAGGTATTATTTCAAAACATGATTTATTTCTGCATGTATATATTGTGACATGTTTAACACAATCGTTTTGTTGAAGTTACATGATCTGCCTGATTACAATATTTTTTGCAGAGGGTAATCTACAATAAAAGGTTCCAACTTATACAATAGGAGTTGTATATAGGGAGAAGATTAGGAAAGAAACAATCCACTGTCTTTTCACTTTTAGGTAGCTCATAGCTTTGGAACATGTTTTTTACACTAATTTCAGTATACATGTGGACGATGCCACACTCACTTCAGGAGTTATTAGTTGTGATGAAACAACTTGAGCATCACAAAGGAGAAGAGGTCCTTTGATCTTACTCTTCTCCCTGAAAGTGTACTTTTCCAACTTTATCATGTCATACATTGAACATTTAACACATGAATAAGTACCTTATGTCTCCACAAATAATCAGTACTGAACGACATATAATTTCTAAATTCACAGAGGAACTATTGTTCTGTTGAAATACCGATAATTATATGAAGTTATAGCTTGAAAGTAACTGAAGTTTCTATGAAGTATATATTATGCAGGGATTGCTGAAACAAATCTACTTGGGTAAGCAAATGTGTTTTTTAATATAAAATTGCTCTACTGATTTAAAGTTCTCTCATACTTCATTCATGAATTGTTTCTAAGTAACTGCAAGCTTCAGTTGGACATTTTTTAACGAGAATCTGAGTCTTTACAATTTTTTAACGAGAATTTGAGTCTTATAGGAGGATTTAACACTGCACACGCTGTTGCTATGAACAACATAGTAATTAAATTTTGAATTTCATTAGCGAAGTTATAATGGTACTATTTAATTAGCTGAAATCTGATTGTATGGTGTTAGATTTCCATATTAATTTCAGGGCATATATCGTGCTGCAATTAAATTTAGAGGACTTGATGCAGATAACAATTTCAATGATAGTGATGATCACCATGATCTAAAGCAGGTGTGGGGGATAAGTGGTTATAAACAACCATTGATCCATTTAAGTATGAAAGCTTTTTTTGCACTTAGAAAACTGAATTTGGTTCATATTATTGTCTTGTGACTGTTATGTAGATGTCGAGCATCTCAAAGGAAGAGTTTGTGCATATATTTGATATATTAATGTCAGAGCACTGAATTGTCTAGATAAATTTCAAAATACCGTGGAGTCAAACTGTACAAATGTGCTTGATGGGAGGCCCGGAAGGGGCAGTAGCTCAGAAAGAAGTGAGATATCACTTATCCCTCCCTATAGCTTATGCATGTCCTCTATGATCTTTTGTTTTTATTTTTATTGCAGCTTTGAAACTTGCTTCGAATGGTATTTCTAATGAAATGTGGCTTTCATTCCATGGAATAGTAACACAATAAATAAGAATTTTCCATTCAATGTCATTTGGCAATGATGATGAATCATGGAGGTAACTTCACGGTTGAACAGTTTGTCAGGCTTCGTTGTGATGACATATTGCGAGTTCATTACTTTATCCTCTCTTCGGGTCCAGTTTCAAAATGTACCGAGGTTGTTGATGTACTTAAGCCGAAGCTATGACAAATTTATTTATCATATCAAGCTTAAAACAACAAGATGCCTAAGTTCATTTGTAAAATGCAAGATGAATATTCACTTTGTACCATTTGAGTTGAATAACTTGTATTATATAAAAGAACAAATAACTATCGGAAGAACCAATGAAGTAACTACTATGATACAATGTTATGTTAAGAAATTTCAGCAGAAGCTTGTGATATTTTTGCTTCAACTGTAAGTTCTTCAGTTCTTATTTTCCAATTTTTAGTTGCTTCAGTAAGTAGTAAACTATATACCAGTGGAATTAATTCTCTGATTAATAGAAGCTTATATACTTGCCCATAATTTTCTTTTAGTTTTATTCTAAAATGAAGTTTATAAGTTGTGTGGAAGCTGAATAATGGAGATAATAACATAAAATTAGAGAAATTAAGCCGAAGTGATTATTGGAAACACTGCAAAATATAAATGTTGGGCCTGTGCTCAGCACAGACAATACCTATCTAGTAAAAAAATAATTGCGATCAGAACTCTCTGCAATTCGGTAATATATTTCTTTTACTATTTGTGGAAAATATTAAAATGGAGAATTTAACATGTAGACTTTATAATCAAACCAAAAAAGACATATTACCAATAAAATATATCATATATTGTAACAACACAAGTATATCATTATAAAGTAGTATCATTAGCATTACTAATTAAATTTAAACACAACATGCAGTTCAATCATTCTAACATATATTTTAAGCGAAATTACATTATCATAATATCTAATTCAATTACAAGAAACTTTAAAAATTTCAATAAGATTACTAGCTATGAATGATCTTCTTGTGTCCATGGGTGATATGCATTCACTAGCTAAATTACTTGTGTGACTATCTAATTTAGGACCGTAACTGATACTAAGGAGTAGGATTCAAAGCAAGCCTTAACAATAATTTATATAAAATTGGACAGAGTTTCTTCTATTTTTGGGCCTATCTAAAAATATTCTTGTCTTAGAAATCAATAACATATCCGACCAATATCGCAAAAACAAGCCATAATAATCATCAACATTCTATTCAAAATATAATAATACTAAATTTATCTCCAAATACGAAAAGAAGTCTAATACTAATCACAAGTCGATAATGACGAAAGAATACACATGACAGTGGTGAATTTACGAATGAAGTGACTTTAAGAGTTAAATAGAAAAGAATGATATCAAATAAATAACTTCTTGGCCACGCCAAAGCAATTTCCCCTAATAAAAAATTTGTCAACTCGTGCACCCTAGCTAAAGAAAGCCTTATCGATGTTACTTGTGATCTATGTAATAAAATATAGCAGGGAGTGAGTCGCTAGCTCAATCAGTAATAAGAATTAATCACAGATATTTATCATAATAAAAAATATAATGAAATAAATGTCCTTTTCAGAAATGGTAACAATAATCTATCTTGTTTGTTTCATATAAGCATAACTCAATTAACAATTTGGTAATAAAATTGATAAATTCACTAATGAGCTCACTCTTTGCTAAGAATGACTAAATTTCCAATGACCTCTCATCACTACGACCCCATGGTCGTTAAATTACTCGTAGCACCCCAAATTTACAAAACTCCATTCAGATTCTTCAATGTTTTAAATGATCATGAATAATTGCTATAGTCAATTAAGTGTGGAGACCCAATGGAGTATGAAGAATGTATGACTTAAGTTGAGAGAACTCAAGCCACTACTCAAAAGTTTGAATAACAGAGAATTTAGGAATGTGAGACAACAAATTGACCATGCTAGGACAAAATTGAAGGTAATCCAAGCACAAATAACTAGGCAATGTAGTGATGGGATTATCAATGCAGAAAAGACCCTCCTCCAGAATTTAGAGAAGTGGTCAGAACAATTGAAGCAAAAGTCTACAGCAAAATGAATTAAGCTTGGAGATTCCAGCACCAAGTATTTCTCTATTGTTATGAAGGAAAGGACGTAGAGAAAACAAATATCTAAAAGTAGGTCGTTATCAAGAACAAGCTCACCACACCTGGAGACATACAAAGAGAAATTATAGATTTCTACATGAATCTTGTGGGTTCAGTATACGTTGTATTACCAGTATAATAGACAAATTGGTTATGATAACTTAATCTAAGAGTAGGAAACTTTCCTATGTACTGAAATCATTGAACACATCTCTATATCCTACCAACAAGCATTATGAAAGTTTTTTATGCCTATTGGAGGAGCTATGTGTGTCAGAGACAAATAAGATGACCAAAAAAAAGCTTTAGTGGCTTGGGAGAAGGTATGCTAACCTAAGGTGTGGTTGACTCAAACTTACTAGCCTAACATGGTGGAATAAGGGTGAAATTGCTACAATGTGTTGAGACTATGCCAACAAGCATGATCGACTAAGATTAGATGGGTTCACTCATACAAATCAAAAATCAAGCTTTCCTCACAATGTCCATCCCTAAGTAGGCAATTGAGATGGTCAAAAAAAATTATTGGTACCAGAAAGATACTCAAAGATGGTCAGTAGCCAGAAGACCAAACATAAGCATGATTGGTCTAATCTATTTTCAACTACTGAACATAATTGAAACAGTAAGGTGGAAATGCATGATGTTCCAGAATGATGCAAACCCAAAAACTAAGTTACCACATGGTTACACTTTCATGGGAGGATGCTAAAACCTAACAGATTGATCAAATGGAGAATAAACGTGGAGCCAGCGTGTGGCCTTTCTGAGAATCACCGGTGGCGGATACCATTTATTTTCCTCATGTTATTATAGTCTTAATATATTGACAAGACTCATGTAATGGATTAAAAGACCAATGATTAGATTGGGCAACACATAATCGAAAAGGGAGATCACACACTTCTAAGATTTTTAGAATGGTTTTCACTGAAGCAATATATGCCATTTGGATAGAGAGGAACTTGAGGATTTTCGAAAAGAGGAGCAGGTATGTAGAGAACAGTCAGGGAACTAGTTTGCAATGTTAGAGCTACCAATGGAAGTCAACTCCTAGTCCAAGAACTCCTATTTTAATCTATTAAGTTAGACATTAAGATTAGGCTATGTAAATAACTATGTATACTTATTTAGATAGCTAGTTGAGATTTAATCACATATTATCAAAAATAATATATATATATATATATATATATATATATATATATATATATATATATATCTGAATTTCTACCAAAAATATCACTGAGAAATATTTTTTATTCAACTCCAGAGGGTTAGACTACCATAATTTACATAGCTTAGTTACTATTTCTAACCACATGAAATTTCAAAAATAATCTCAATTATATTGAATCACTTCAGAACAAGTTTAGGTACAAACAACATTATAACTAAGATATTAGTAATATAATGATATCAATAGAAAAAATAGTAAAACTTCAAATGAGTAATTAAAATCCAAGAGTCAATATGAAGATTCCAACATAAGACATATAAAAACATATGCAATTTTTCAAAAGAAGTTGATAATCAGAGGCAATGCATGCAGAAAAAAGAACATGTGCATCCATGAGGAAGCCCCAAAACTAAAAGCTAAACACAGTAAAATCATTTTAAACAGGGTAATAATACAAGAATAGTTAATTGATTCACTATATTAGGGATAAGTAGCTATAAAAGAGAGGCAAACCTGCAATTTCATCCCCTTCATATACATTTAGTCTGAAGATATGGATTCCTACACGAAAAGATAAAAAAACAGAAGCAATTAGTGATGTAGACCCGAGGGGGGGTGGGGTGTCTCCAAAGTAAAAAACTGATTTGAGGAAAAAAGGAATTATCCTTTGAATAAATTTTAAGTACTTGATAACCTATTTGACCTTTACTGGCAATTACCTTCAAATACTGACAAATAATTTATACTAAAAATATTTTTCATTGTAGTGATAAGGCAACTACTTTGATAGTTTTCAAACAAGATATACATAATGAAGAAGAGTTATTAACATATAATTGCCTTACTATTATGAGGTTACATCACAAGACAATATCATCACCATCACTTGTATCAGCTTCATTGTTATTAGTACCATTATTACCTCATTCTCCTCATGATCTTGATGTACTCTATCATAGTTTTATCCTCTTGGTCAAAATTTTCTTCGTTATAATGAACTTCATGTTCTTTTTGAGCCTTTAGTTCAATTACATTTGCATCTAAGATAACTGAATCAACATCATCTTTATGTAGTTGACTCAACATATTCACTGAATCACAGACAATTGAATTACTTTCCAATGACATATCTTGATACACTTCATCATTTGTAATATGCAACTCATTACTTTCAATCTCAAAAGTTTCTTTCTCTGGCACCTCATATATATGTCTATCTTGAAATTTGAGCACAATTTACCAATTCTCTCACACTTATGGGTCATCAATGTAAAATACATGCTTTGCTTGAGTAGCTAGTACAAAAGAATCATGTTCATACCAAAATCTTTCAACACAAATGCTCGTAATTTTTTTTTTTATCTTTTTGCATACCTATTTTCTTGTGAAGAACAAACCACTTGCATTTGAATAAGAGAACTCAATTTTTCTCAACATACTCTAACTCAAGGATGTCAATTAAAATACCATATAAGTCAATTACCTCATTTTCATGATAGCCTTCAACAACTATACCGTAATTTTGACTTTTATGTAATTCATCGCGTCGTTGAATATGATACCTAACACCATTTACAATACAACCAATATGCGTTCTTCCACGCACATCATGTCCCATTTCCAAATGATATAATTTCTTGATGGATATTGAATTTTCTTTAATATATAACTGCATAATCTATGAAAAAACTTATTGTGTTCAATTAGTAAAGAAGAAAAACAATTTAAACACAACGTCATGATTATTATATGAAAATCACTTACTTTTCTTTTGAACCATAAAAGAAATTGTTCTTTGTGTTTCTCATCTATATTTACAACAACTTGGTTCAACAACTCTTCTTTATGCTCCCTGCATATAATAACAAATTAGATAGAAATAATTTAAAATAATAAAATGTCAACATAAATAAAATAGAAAAAATACTTACTGAAGAAAAGGTTATGTTTCTTCGCAGTTATTCAACACATACCACCGAGCTATATCAAAATATTTGTTTGGTATGACATCATATTTTTCATCTCTATATGGCCTAAAACTCTTTGAAAATATGTCTAGAACAAGTTCACCATCGTTGTTGAATCCATCATCATTTCAATCTTCACGATTAAATCTTGTCTCAATGTCAATAAGATACATAGAGCAAAATGTCAAACATTCATCAATGATATACCCTTCTACAATGGAACCTTCTGGTTGTACCTTATTTCATACATAACACTTAAGCTTGCACAAGAACCTCTCAATTTCATACATCCAATGATATTGTACTGGTCCTCCATATGTGGTCTCTCATGGAAAATGCACAACCAAATGTATCATAACATAAACAAAAAAAAACACGTTGAATGATCATCTCAAGCTTACATAATGTAATAATTATATCCCTTTCAAGTTGTTCTAAGTCATCTCTTCTTAATGTCTTGCAACATAATTGTTGAAAGAAATGGCCTAACTCAATTAATGCAAAACAGACATCTTTATTTAAAAGTCCATGAAGAGAAATAGATAAAACTCATTGTAACAAAACATAATAGTCATGACTTTTGAGTTTAGTGATCTTACCATCATCTACACTTACACACCCTAAGATATGTCAGCATAACCATCATGAAATTTAACAGATTTTAAAAATGTACAATTTTTTTTTCTCTTTTTTGACATACTATAATAAGCAGCTGACATAGTATAAGTAGAACCATCATGCTACAACCATAGTTCTTTTCTTATGTTCATATCCTTAAGATCTAGTCTTGCTTTATATGTTTTCTTAGTTTTCCCATCAGTATCCAATAGTGTCCCTAAAATGCTCTCACAAATATTTTTTCCTATGTGCATAACATCTAAATTATGCCACAATTTCAAGCTCTTCCAATATGGTAACTCTAATACTTCCCCTAACCCAATTCAACTCTTTAGGAAGATGTTTCTTTTTCTTATTATTTGAGTGTTTTCCTCCTCTATAAGTATTGAGTAAATCAAATTGTTGTAAGACATTATCTCGTGAGAGCTCTTTTGGTTTCTATCTTTTTTCTTTCTTCCCATAAAATTTCTTGCTTCTTATCCACGAGTTTCTAGGTTCAAGATACTAACGTGACCCATGCAACAAATTTTACTTCTTACCTTTTCTGAAGATGCATCCTTATTGCAAGTAGGACATGCAATGTATCCCTTAGTGCTCCATCCAGATAAATTACCTAATTCATATAAACAATAATATATGATAGTAGTAGTTTATAATCTAAACTATAACATACAACCTTTAAAAAAATAAGATTATCTACCACAATGAATGGATCAATTTCGAGACTATACAATATATTTACCATTACTATTTTATTACTACTACTAATACTACTAGTATTATTATTATTATTATTATTATTATTATTGCTGTTGTTGTTGTTGTTGTTGTTGTTGTTGTTGTTGTTGTTATTTGTTATTCTTTGTTATTCATCTTTTGTACCCAATAGTACTAAGTTTACACATATCTAATGGATAGTAATAAACAATTTTTAATACATGCAGTGTGGTATTTGCTACACATATCTATGTACCATATAAGTATGTAATTATACATTATACATGGATAAAAAAGTTCTTAAATAAATTCATTAACCTATAAAATATATTATTATTAATAGTCAAATATTACACTCATAAAACAAGACTTCATAATTGAATAAGTAAAACTTAATATCACATAAACAATTTCAACAAAAAATAGCTGAAGAAGGGATGATATAGAAAAATTTAACAACATTTAAAGTTATAAAAGACCTTGTTATCATTCAGTTACATTCTGTGTTCTTACAATATTAAATCGATAGAGGATACATAAGTAGTATAAATTATTAAACATCTAGAAAAGTAAGTATTTGGGATAAGTATCAACCTTTTTATAGAGAGAAACTCTCTCCACTCTCTAGGAATCTACAGTGTCATCATCCCTAATTCAATTATCGCAGCCTTTGAAACCCCAGATGATTCCCGTATGGAAATCAATATAGGCCCCAATCCAAGTCCCACAGAAATTATAGTTACACTTCAAGGATGCACTCAACACCCTTTTCTCCATCAAGAATATCTCGAAATTCACTGACCTAAGTGAATTTTTTGAATTATCCAATTCGAATGACGGTAACCACATGAGGGGCTGAATGGAAGTGGAGACAAAGCATTAGGGCATACTATATCTATAAGCTCAGATTGTGTCATCTTAACCTAGGAAGATAAAAATAAATATACCAATCATGGGAATATTTTGTTATAGTCAAATTATTGGGGAAAAGAGTCACCCATCAATACCTCAAAAATCGATTATTTGCTCAATGGGAAGCATCTAAAGAAATCGTGTTAATTGACCTGGGTCACAATTATTATATTGTTAAATTTATGAAGGAGAACAATATGATTAATTCAAAGAAGAATGGCCCATGGTTTATCAATGGATACTATCTATCTGTTAAACGATGGCAGCCCAACTTTGTGGCAGCGGAGGCTGATACTCATATTTTCGTTAAATGCACCAAAGCTATCCAGTGTTGGGGTAAGTTAGGTCTGCTAGAATGGCTACAACATATTCTGGATGGTAGAGAAACTGACTGGCTTACTACCATTAGAGATATTAAGAACTTCAACATTCACAACAATATCGAAGGAAAATACACTTTTCCTTTTTATGTATGGAGCATATGGTTGAATAGAACCCATAACTATCATAATGGGAAAAAGACGGCATCTTAACATCTACTCCTCTAGATAAAGCTGTAGAATTCTATTATTTAGGCATAAAGGAAAATAAGAAGCAATGTTAAACCTAAACAAAAGTGACTACCCCGAGTTTGGCTTCAAATTAAACACTGATGGCTCTTACAATTACTCTTCAAAGGGGGGAATAGGAGGAGAAATATGAGATTATAAGGGCTTCTGGATAGAAGGACTCTTAACGAAAATAAATGTCGTTAATGCACTAAACTCCGAACTGTTAGCCTTATTGCTAGGACTTAAAATAGTCGTTAGACTGTCGATCTCAACTCTCCAAATTGATATAGACTCATTAGATATCATTGACATTATCTACAAAGGTCATGGATCATTCACTAATACAATTTTAGAATGCAGGGAACCCACAAATCAACCATAGTTACAGGGAGCATAACCAAGTTTTCGATATGCTAGCTAAAGAAGCAGTAAGACTAACGGAGGATATAAATTTTGCGGAATGGACATCGCCACCCTTGTTTGTCTCGAAGACCATCGCTACTGACAATGAGAGAGCAACTTTTGCTAAGAACGAAATGTCTCTTTTAATATCGGATAGTTTGAATTTTGTTGATAACTTAGCAAGTACTTTGTTAGATAGTAATGCTTCAGGTCATTGGTCTTGTATGGATGCATATTATTATATATAAATAAATAAACCCCTTTTCAACAAAAAAGCAGTAATTTAAGAGCTTAGCATAAGCTAGAAAGTCATTTGTAGTCCATAAAACACCAACATGCATCTTGAAGCATTTCCTAGTTGATGCATCAAATGTTTCTACACCATCACTCCATAACTCTTTCTGCTCATCAATTAAAGGATGCAAATAAACATCAATATCCTTCATGGTGCTTGAGGACCGGGAATAAGGAAAGCCATCATCTTAAATGGGTCCTTAAAGCATTTCCAAGGTGCAAGATTGTAAGGAGCGAGAATAATAGGTTGCATACTATACAATGTGTTCATGTTACCGAATGGGTTAAAACAATCAGTTTCACGACCGAATCTAATATTACTAGGTTCCTGTGCAAACCACAGATAATTTTTGTCATGCTCTTCCCATCCTTCAGAATCAACGGGATCTCTTAACATATTTTCCTCATCAAGACATTTTTCTTTGTGTCACCTCATGTCCACACTTGTTTTACCATACATAAATAATCATTGAAGTCTATGCTTTAATGGAAAATACCCCAAGACTTTATGAGGAATCTTCTTATCTTTTCCATTATCAATTTTCCACCTCAAAGTACCATAATGTGGGCACTCTTGTCTATCTTTATGTTCAGCCCAGTGCAACACACAATCATTTTTGCAAGGATGAATCTAAATGTATCCTAATCCAAAACCTAGTAACATGTTTTTAGCATCATAATATGACTTAGGAAGTGTCTCTTCAGTAGGCAACACCTCTTTTAGTAACTTCAGTAACATATCAAACGATTTATACTCCATTGATTATACACTTTAAGTGTAGAAACTTCACAAGAAACAAAAGCTTTGAGAATTTCTTACATTTTGGGTATAGTTCACATTTAGCTTCTTCCAATAATTTGTCAAACCTTTTGGTTTCCTTCTCACTCATATTACCGCACACATTATTATCAATTGTTTTCTCCTCCAAAAAATTGAAAAATGATTTTCCATTGACCTGTTGTAATATAGTGTGAATTTTGTCATCACTGTCATGCTCTTCATTTTCATCTTCATTGTAAATTACTTCATCGTTATAACTCATTTGTGATTGTTCCCCATGGTATATCCATTGCAAGTAACTTCCCATAATTCACTTTATCAATAGGTGGTCAGACACTATTTCTTGTGTCTGAAAAATATATTTAAACAATGGCATCAAACTTTAAAATTTTGATCAAAGTTAGACCAAATAAGTTGTCATAAAGATTGGACACCCTCAACATATCTTTTAGAGAACTTTGCTTCATGCATCCAACCTCTATCCATGATCAACTACACAAACACAATAATTATCAGATAAATATTATAGAAGAAGCACATAAAAGATTCTTTAAAATAAAACAACTAAAAAATAAATATTCCATCAATGATAGAATACTAGCAGAAATGAGCTTCTAGAGATTTCAATAGAGTGAAAAATGTTACTTCCCTATTCTTTTTTACCGTACTTAGTGATGAAAAGTTTTAACTATTGTATGAAAGCTTTACGTCATGCAAGAAGATGTTGTAGTTGTGACTGTATATGACACAAATATTGCACTACTGAGGAATAAGTTTGTTCACTATGGCAATCATTGAGGTTTTATTGAGCACACTTGGATTTATTATTTGCGGTCTTGCAATTCCAATTATATCATAGAACTCGAGTGATTTGTGTCTTTCTAATGCTTGCCCATCTTTAATGGGAACTGATATGATGCCTTCTTCAAAGACTTCTAGGTGTTTACCCGTTGATATTGGAGAAATCTATATTTATGTGGAAGGATTAGCAGGAATAAAGTAAAGATGAGAAATATGTTTTCATGTTGACATTTTTATTAACAATAAATTGAGGTGGCTATACAACAAGGTGAACAATCTGAATCAGTAGGGAAACAAGTGAGAGTCTAGAATAGTGTTGCATCAGACCTTCTACATTTAACTCTTGAAGTTTTTCTACGTTGTTCCTGATAGATTTTGTATCTAGTGTTGCATAGAAGAATGATTCAAAAGGGTAACAAGCATATGTACAATTCTTTACTCAATCTAAACAACTAACAAAAGAGCAAGCTGCTCGAAAAGTTTATAATGTTTAAAGATTCGAGTTTCAACATTCCTTACTTAAAGATAAGGAAATTTTTAGTGGGGTGTACTGATACGATTTGAATCTTAATCAACGTTTTGGCTTCTTAAAAAGTTGTACAGATGGCTATGAGGGTTATACAACTGTTTTGGTTAGTCGAGGAGTTACAATTAGTTGATAACTTTCGGAGCTTCAAATAGAACAACATGATTGATTTGAAAGATATATATACTTCGGGCAGTGGCAGATCTAGGATTTAGAGTCCGTGGGTGCCAAATGAGGCTTAGCCGTTGTACGGAATGCTAAGACGGGAGGCGGGCGGCAACAACAACAAGTGATTTGGGTTTGGAATGAGGCAATGAAAATTTTGGGGAAGTTGAAACTTGGAGGAAGAAGGGTTTGGAAATAGTTGAAGAGAAAGAGAATATTTTATTTGTATTTAATCAAATAAAAGAAAAGTCATAGGAGTAATAGTGTAATTAATTTAATTTAAGTAAAAAACAATTATAAAAAAAATAATGTGCCAACTTTTTTCCTTAAAAAGAGGTGCTTGAAGCCCTTTTTTTTTCCTTAAAACATTAGCCATCTAAAGTTGACCTCCAACCATGGCACCACAAGCCAATTTTATTCACTGGGTGCCATGCTTTATATTTATATAAATATTATATATATATACCTATGTATATGTAGAGTTTCCGTCGAAGTCGGGGGGTGGCGTGGCACCCCCGAGGCCTTCATAGATCCGCCCCTGACTTCGGGAGAGTCTTCCATTACTATTGGTGAAATTGTGGATACTGTACTTGATACAAAGTTGGGATATATAAAAGGCCTTGGTTATGATCCAAAACCTAATACTACAAGAGCTACACAAAGGAGAACAACAGAGTTAGAAGACTCTCTCAAAAAGGTGAAACAAGAAGCTGCTAGTGCCCAACATGACTTACAGAAACGATTAAATGCAGCTGAAACTGAGGTAGAAAATCAACTGTCTCAGATACTAGACCAACAATCTTAGATTCAGGACCTACAATCACAAATAAAAGCATTAACTTCTCATTTGGACACTGTAGTAGCACACCAAGAAGAAATGCTTAGGAAGATACAACTCTTTGCTCTCTCATCGCCATCAAGGTTAGAAGTGATGCAAACTTATATGATAATTTCCATTTATTTTTTTTAATAAAATATATAAATATGTAACATTTAGTATCTAACTTTGCATATTTTTTAATGATGTCTTCTCCATCAGAAGGCTAACTTAAGGTATATTTCTATTTTTATTTTTCTAACACAAACTTCATGTTTAACAAAGTTGTAGTCTATATCAATTCATTTATATCATGATATATACGTTAATACCTTACCTAAAAAAATATCAATATTAAACATGCCCAATGCTTTAAATTTCAGCTGTTTCCTAATTATACTGAAAAAAGTGTAGACAATGATATAGTACATTATAGAGGGAAGCATTGCTAGTAGCTAGAGATAAAGAGGAGATTTCATTCTTATTACAAAATTTTGTAGCTCTTAAGACCATGGGAGTAGGATATGAACATTATAGAGTTACAATTGCTATCCTTATCAGTCACTTGCTCCTTTCTTCTAGTGTATCTGTTCATTCAATGATGGTTTGGTCTACTATTGCTTAATTTTTTATAACAAAATTTTGTAATATGAGGCAACTAGTTTGATGAGTTGTCAAGAAAATGAAGATTTTCCATAAAGTGGGGGTGCCTCGGCATGTATATGATGTAGTAGCCGCAAATAACTCATATTAGGGCAACCAGTTCCTTGAAACCAAATACTGCAAGTGTCACAATGGTCCCTCATTTCCAAGCCCCCTTGCAGCTTTAATCTAACCATATTAGATCATTTAACTAGATAAAACTCATGTCCTTTACTGTTACCCTCTAAAGGAAGGTCCTGGAAATTATCGGTAGAGTTCTTAGTAGTAAAAAAAAATCATGTTTAGACTTGGTTGTTACTTTTGAAATCTCTTATCATCCATGATAATATTCATTAATCTCTTAATTATATTATTTTGTTTTCATTCTTTAGAATGTTGTTATTGTTAAAGTTGATATTACCCCTTAGAGTTGTCTTGGAGGTGTGTTACTTTGTAAAGGCAAAAATAATTACTACATTACTAGATGATGTGGTAATCAACAACTTGAGGAAAATAGGAGATCAAAAGAAATATAATGCCTATCTTGATGTGATATGAGGTGATTTTTTTCACTCTTGCATTACAAGTAATTATAAGCAGATTTACTGAGTAAATTAACTGACCAAGTGATTAACTAGTGTGTTTAGTAGCTTAAATACTTCATATAGTTTGTAAAGAGGTTGGGTCTTAGTCTTAAACAGGAAATTTTATTGTAGCAAATGATTTGTAGGAACATATATAGGACTGAGTAAGTTGTTCAAATTATTCACCTGGTACATAGAAGTGCCAAAAATCTGATTGCTTATATCATAAGGGCATCTCCAACCCAAACACCAAATTTGGTGTCAACACTATTTTAGTGTAAATCAACTCAACCCACTACATCAAATTTTACATAAAAAAGGAATATTTTTCTTTCTCTTCATTATTATATTATTATTATTTTTATTTCATTTATATTTTCTTATTTCACAAAACAAATTCTTTCTAAAACATTTATATGTTTGCACTTTTAATTTTTGTGAAGGTTAATTGTAGTTATATCCAATTATAATTTATAATAGAATTAACATAAATTTAATTTTAAAAAAAATTCATATGTAGAAAAATTAATTTATAAAAAAAGCTAACTTTTATATCTAAAATTAATATTATAAAAATATTACATAAAAAATAATTAAATATACAAGACATTTAATTAAAATATACAATTTATATAATGTTTAGTTAAATGTTTTGTATAATGAGATAATATTAAAATATTCAATAAAGTGAATTAGTGTGATGAATAGTGTAACACCAAATTTGGTGTAACACTATTCACACACAAAAATGGTGTAAAATTTGGTGTTGGGTTGGAGATGGTCTAATGGAACTACTGTGTTTGGCAAGTAGGACAAACCATGAGGGAAAAACCTCACTTTTACTGATTATTAACTAAATAAAATGAAGTTCATTTGGATAAACAATTGAATCAGAAGTAAACATCAGCCCCCACCCACAAGCATAAATCATATTATTATTAGTTATTATAGTTTACAATCAATCATATTGATCCTAGCAGCAAAGTAGTTGTCGTATCTGAAAAATGAGACTGAATAGAACTCTTCCTAGGCGGAAGAAATGGAATTGTAATACCAGGGACAATCTATCCAATAATCTTATAAAACTAGCATATGAAAGACAAATAGTGTTGTAGATTTTACTTTTAAACTTAGTATGAATACTTCAAATTAAATCTTAATTTTATATTATTCTCTTTTTTTCACAGGTACAAAAGAGGAGAATTGAATCAAAATCAATTGCAAGCTATGTGTCATCACATTATTGCTACTTTGGAAGGAACTTTAACTTATTTGTCTAAGTTTAGGAGTAATATTTAGTATATTTCTGTTAGATTTTCTTGTTAATTGGAGATATGTTACCTTTATTTAAGGAGTTTATAATGAGATATTATCTTAATATAATTTTAGTTATTTTTAATTATATGATCATGACGGAATTTTATTATTATCTAGCATGTGTTACTGTTTAATTTTCAAGCAACTCTAATTTAATAAATAATACCAATATAAAATAATTAAATGTCATCATTTGTTTACAATTAATGAAAAAATATTTTATCATCAAAATTAACTTTTCGCAACGACTATATTAAACTTTTCAAGACAAATGTTTTCGTCACGAAATAAATTAGTTCATTACAAGATGACTAAATTTAGTGACAAAAATGTATTGTCCTAGAACCTCTTTTTATTGAATACGACTTAATTTTTTATGTTGTGACAATTGTAACTGTCACTAATCATGATAATTTATAATGATAATATATATTGTTGGTAAAAATAATACTTTTAGTGACAAAATGATAGATTTAACCACAAAATTATTAAGATTTTTTATAATAATAAATTTGTCCCTAATTTATACATTTAAGGACAAAATAATTTTTTGTATAGAAAAAGTAGTCATTAGTGACGAAACTACATTTGTTCAACTACGAAATACATATAACTTTAGAGACAATTACTATCGTTACTGATTGAACAAAATAATTCGCGACGACATAATTTTGTCGATAGTAGTAACTTTTTTAGTGACAAAACATACTATTAACTACAGAAAAATATACTTTTTATGATAAATAAATTCGTCACAAAAATTTATGCATTTGGAGATGATTTTTTTGTAGTTAATATAATGCTTTTAGCGACGACCACTAAATCGTCTTTGTATACTTTTAGCGACATACGTTTAGTGACGACTGATTGCCGAGATTTTTTTCGTCACACAAGATTTGAAGTGACGAAATATGATTTATAAATGACGAAATTATTTGTCCCTAATATCAAATTTGTTGTAGTGCATGTTGATGTCTTTACCGACCACAAGAGTTTGCAATATGTGTTCAAGCAAAAGGATCTAAATCTTCACCAAAGGAGGTGGCTTGAGTTGCTAAAAGATTACAATATGAGTGTTCTCTATCACCCCACTAAGGCGAATGTGGTGGCGGATGCTCTTAGTCGATTATCAATGGGTAGTGTCGCTCATGTTGAGGGAGATAAGAAGGAGTTAGTTCGTAATGTTCATAGATTGGCCCGATTGGGTGTTCAATTGGTTGATTCTATGGAAGGTGGTGTTATTGTTCATAAAGGTTTAGAATCATCCTATGTCAGATGTGAAAACCAAGCAAAGTCATGATCCGATTTAGGTTGAGTTAAAGAAAGCTCTACTTAAGAAGTCTGTTGAGGCTTTCTGATAACGCTCAACTACACTTCTTCCAATTCTAAGTCTAGGCGGTCGCTAACAAGTATAAACCTAACTAAGAGTTAGGGTCGATCCCATCGGTAGTGATACGGTAAAGAATTAAACTATGAAGTAAAAACGTGTTCTAATCATTTGTAGAAGTAAAGATTGCGCAACATAAAATTAAATCACAAAGTTTCAATGATTAATATCAAATGAGGGGATTATAGTAGCCAATTTATGACAAGGAACAACTAACAGGAGAATTCAACAGTTAGAGATCGGACCTTAGGAATGTGATCAATCGAATGCCAATTTGCTTAATGGGCAATTTCTTATTGCTTCAAGTTGTTTAATCTTAATGGGTAGGATAGGTTTTGAATACAATAGCCTTCTCTCGATCAACTATCATGTTCAAGTGAGTTCTCTCGAACCTCAACAAGCAACACTACTAAACAACCTAATTCCTCAATTAACCCACTTTCTCAAGGGTTTGTAAAGATACGAATCAATACAAGTATCAATCATTCACTCTACTCTAATACCTATTTCTCAAGCAAGCATAGAGATCTAAGCTAAAACCAAATTTGCAACTTGGTTCATCAATTAAAACACGAACAAACAATTGAACCCATTTCAAAAAAATATTAAATTCAACAATTAATAACACCCATTAGCTAATTAATGCATTCAACTACATGATTACACCCCTAAGGTAGGGGTTTTTAGCCAAACATAGCAAAATGTAATAAATTGTTACCAACAAGATTATCCATTTGTTAATAATCTGCAATACCCAATGCCAGAATTTAAGCTAGAATCCTACAAACTCAACTCCTAGATCCAAATCTTGTCCAAGAATGTTTAATAATGTGAAAATGTAAAAACTCCTGTACAAATGCTTTTATTTGCGGTGGGGTGAGGCCCACCTTTTGTGTGACATTTTTTATTCTTGTATTGTTTATATATTTGGTTTTGATTTGAATTTGTGTTTTACATCGCTTTTGTGGAAGGTTTGAGCTTGTAGCTCTGTTTATAATTGCAAAATGATTTTTGACCCTTCCAAAAATTTTTGTCACCTCTTGTTTGTATTGAATGTGGTTGTTCTTTTGCAAATTTGAGTATCGGTTTGGATCAATACCGATGACTGAATAGTGCTCATAATCGAACAAACATGAATATGCACACGATGAGGCCAAATGAAGTTGCATAATCAATATGTGAACTCTTTGCATCTAGTTGTGACTAGCCAAGTACCAGCCTCTTTGTCGCCTTGCGGCACAGGCGCTCGATTCGGCCGAGCCCGTGAGGCGTGGTGTTTTGTCCGTAGTTGGATTGGCAAATCGATTGGCGATTTGCCTTGCTTGGCTTACTTGCTTGATTGAAAGAATCTTAATATGCTATCAACTTTTCTATTCTACCCTCTCATGGTTATAGAAGATTTTTTCTATTTGCTTCAAAATGGCAATGAAAGAGGTGATAACAAAGTGCACACCGCTATCTCATGATAGAATACGGCCTCTTTGGCTTGCCAGATCGAATTGGTTGTAAATTCAGGAAATTGAGTCTCTTGTGATGAGCATTGCACACTAGCGAAAGTGTGGAGTCTTGTTTTGACATTGGTGTCGATGCCTTGTGTGATGAGCTTTCCATGAACCATGTATGATGACACCTAAAATTTGCCTCGTTAGTTCGGTTAACTAAGTAAAGGCAATTTACTGAGATGATCTTAGGCAACTTTAAAGAGTGTGAACCAATTTGACATTATACCTCTTTTGTGGCCTACCTTCGGTGTGTGAACCTCTTTGAACACCCCTCGAGCCTTACCCTTTTCTTGGGAGAAACTTGATGAATTGTAACCTTTCTTGATTCATTACCCTTAATCCTCATTATTTGTGGTTTTTGTGAATATCCAACTTAGGCCAAAAGCCTAAGTTGGTGGTAGGGTGAAAAGAGAAGGTAAATCAAAAAGTGCAAGGAAGTGCCCTTTGACCCATGGTTTTGAGAAAGATGAAACCCCTTCATATAAAAAAAAAAAGAGAGAAAAAGAAGAAAAGAATGAAAAAGAAAAAGAATAAAAAATTTGTGGAATAAAGTTGTGAAAATACAAAAAGAAAAGGAGTTGTCCAACAGTCCATGGAAGATGAATAATGAGGTGACCTTTGAGCATGAGAATGATAAAAAAGAGGAAAAAAAGTGTTTTTCATACCACATTTCATGAGGATTACAATCTATGAGCCTAAACGATTATACCTTCGCATTCAAATTTATTACAAGCCTCCAAAAGACCTTTTTGACTTCAATGAGAAACAAAAGTCGATTGGAAAATAAGGGCAAACTTATAGGTGAAAATCATACATTGTGTTCATCTTTGTAGTGTAGCGTTGCATTTGATTTGAAACTTTAAATCGTTGAATCATCGTGTGTGAATATGGAATCATTCTTTGTGTGAGGGCATTTGATCACCTTTGTTGAGCTTCAGACACTGCATTTGAAGCAAGTAATGTGATCTTGAGATTCTTTGGTAAGGGTGAGTCACAATCAATCTTTGAAAGTACAATTGATCCTTGCATGAGTAAGTTGAGTCTTCTTATGTGCATTCATAATTGAGTCTTCAAGCATGCTTGAGACATCCTTTTTGAATCATTGAACTTGAGTTTTACTTGAGGACAAGCAAAAGTTTAAGTTAGTGTTGATGAGTCCATGATTTGGACTCATTTAGCGCTTTATTTTAATAGATTTAGTGTCCTCGAATGCATATTTTGTCTCAATAACTGATGTAAATCCTTGAATTTAAGGTATTTGGACTTAGGGACAAAGCATGGACACTATTGAGCAAAAAGGAACAAGGCAACTGAAAGAACGAAGAAAAGAAAGCCTGAGGATCGCCTAACCCATTAGGCGAGTCGCCGAATGACCTTTGTCTCACCTAATGATCCAGTGTGTCAAGCCCTAAAGGAGAAAATCAAGTCGGCGATAGAAAGGAGCAGTTGGTGAGTCGCCGAACAGTTCTGTCATGCAGTACCTTATCGCCCAAAGTTATAGAACTTCAAGGATGCTAAAGGCAAAAGCTAAACAATGATACATACAAATGACCAAGGGTGGATCGCCAAGTGGATCGGCGATACCGACTTCATCACACGAGTGGTCAGAAGACAAATTTTTGACAACTATAAATACTTGTTTAAATTTGTAGTTTAGTATGCAATTTTAGAATATCAAGTTTATTATTCAGCTTTAGAACTTAGAATCAAGTTGAGACATTTTTCCTTAGCTTTGAAGATTTGAAGATTTCCATTTCAAGAAATTGGAAGGATGTTGAAGATTCTTCATCTTAGACATTTATA